>JAVTVY010020525.1:0-75680 GCA_036873755.1 Hanleya hanleyi
AAGATTCAACGGTTGCTTTCAGCTGCTTCCGTGGCTCAGGGGTAAGATGCCTGACTATGGAGCAAAGAATGGCGGGTTCGATCCCCTGTCGGTGCCAATTACGTTATTTTCGGACAGGTTTTTTCTAGGTCGTAAATTGTTGGACGGGTAAATACAGTGCCCCAACAACATGTAAAAATTGATGGAAAAGTTCTAAGTCCAACAAATAACAGACCACTTGCTTGGGGTGCATGGGAACTATCCTCATGGGAACTATCCTCGACCATGTTGTGCAGACTGTCTCGTCCCACTGCTACGTCACGTATCGCAGAGCCCCCAGGGGGAGGTAATCATATACGGATCGAAATTTCGTAAATAATACAGCGTTACATTTTTTTGTTTTTATCTTTATTAGGCTTAAGCAAATGTTTCAAAACTGAAATGAAATTAATATACACATTATTTCTCCAATCCTACTGCAAATATCAAGTGATTTAGACAAACCTTTGCATTTCACCTTTAAATCAAACGAAGTTGTTGTGGATTCAATATATTATCAATATGTCACCGGAGACGAAACGATGAATAAGTGAGCAGACAACGAGTTGAGTAACACCGTACAGTGTGGACGAGCAAGCGGCTATATTCAAGTTACGGCTACAAATTACAGTGTTCATACTATCAAACTGTTGGGTTAATAGAGAAACACAAACTCGCAGATTGGTGAGAGAATGTTGTTCGAAACTCCGAGGCATTTCTTTAAAGCCTCTATCTTCTCACGATCGGTAGCTGTGTCCGCTTCATTTACCACGTGATCGAGGTTTTCATGCCGTGTCTGAAAAAGTCACATTGGTTTTCGCATTGGGTGGTTCGAGGTTTAGGCTGTTCTAATCTGTTGAAAAGTCTCGCAAGCGCTCATTATGTTTTCAAAAGACAATGACGTCATCGATGAAACAAATACTTCCTCTGATATGTATATCACGTAAACTAGACTTCATATTGAAGAGTTACGGGTGCGTTTGCTAAGCCAAAAGCCACAGGGTTTGATTCGTGAATGAGTGGACCCACGGAAACTGCCGTCCTGCACATTTTACCAATCACTCCACGGATCTAAGGTCAAATTTGCTAAGTTGTACTGCACCCTTGAGGCAATTCGAATCTCGTCAATACGAGGTAACGCTTAACTGTCAAACAAATCTGAGACTATCCCTTCATTAGGCGCTATCTTTACCGGGTACGGGACGGTGAACAGGCGATGATTCGAATAATATTGAATGCATCCGTATATGTGGGTTTGTATGGGTGTCCCATGAAGGAAAAGAAGGAGGGGGTCACTTACTTTTTCATTTGCCCTCATAGGCGAGACATAGACGAAACAGGTATGTTTCAAATATTGACAATTCGCTAAACCAACTGTAGACAAAATGGGAAGAAGGTATTGATGGATTGCAACTACACTATTCATTTGAAGTTGTAGATTTTTCTACCGTTATCACGTATAATGCTGCCAAGCTCCCTTTACGAGACGAGTCTCTAGAGTAATTGGCAATCACCCCCCCCCCCAAATTTGAGGCGGCGTATACTTTTCATGTGTCTATATCCGACGTTTCACTCTTCAATGGTTTCGAAGCTACAGCTACAATAGCCCCTATAATGTCGGAGAAATGACTGTCTGTGACGGAGCCTAATAAAGGCGAATATATCAATGTTATTATGTTAATATCATCTAATAAAAGAAGTTCACACACTAATAGTCGCTGTCGAGAAAGTGACGTAATGGGCGCCTCGACTTGGAGTAGGGGTTCGAAGGTAGTTTTGGCTTACCTGAGAGTCGCTTTGGTCTCTCATGCCTCATACATGGCGCTCTTCGAGAATGGAATTAGTTTCTTCTCAAGTCGATAGAAATTGTCCCCCAGTATACTTTTCTTGGTTTCTAAAATTCCAGTCAGAGAATTTGTCTTAACACTTTGCCGTGCTATTCCTCTTTGAGTTGATGGAACTCTGGATGTTGATGGTGAGTGTCTTATTTTCCTCTATAATTTCTTCTTTCAAACATCAAACCTTTCGAGACAAATATATCTCACCATAGTGTGCCAATATGAGTTTCGTGATATTGGCTGACTTATTAGAGTCGTTTCGGAAAAAAATATCATGTCCAAATCAACACATATATGTGCTACCTTAGGAAATTGACCAATGCAGAAATCACATGGGAGCATTTAAAAATGTGACGACATGTGTGAAAATCGTCTTCACGTTCGCTTCTTTAAGGCATACCTTGAGGAGATCTTGTATCCGTCAGATATATTCACAACATGACCTATGCAAGTTAAACGCCGTGGGTTGGGTGTATTTGCGTGATGATAGGTTAAGTGCGCCACGAAACTATTATAGCTAAAAGAAAGCAAAACGTCTGCTACGAATGATATTGTCAATATTGTACATCTTGTTTCAGATGTATGGTTAAATGCTACGTATCTGGGAATGAGCTACCTCGTAGACTTTTGTATCTTTCTCGTATTGATGGTTATACGACATAAGAACAGACGAGTTCAAGTGAGGAGACGCCGTTCCAAAGCCAAGATCTCTAAACCCAATCTGACACCGGACAAATTAGGCAGTATAACAACCTTATCCAGTACAACAACAACCTCGCAGCAAAGCTTGCTCGGGTCCGCCACGAACGGTAAAAATGCTGGTCCGTCTCAGCCCGGTCCTTCAAAAAATCTTCTTGTGCCTGGTATCGGTCCTTCATCAAACCTCCTCGCGCCTGGTGTCGCTCCTTCACAAAGCCCTATAGGGTCTGTTTCAGGTCTATCACAGAACCCGTTAGTGTCAGAGTTCATAAGGTTGGGAGAGATAGCTCCCTCAGCCGTTCAGTCAGAGGATGAGCTGTGGTCTACAACTATATCTACATCATCGGTTACATCCACATCCTCTTCAATGCCTGGTGATTTAATCGACGTACATCTAGCTGCGAACAAGGCTAACAGAAAATGATGAATCCGGACTGTAGTCATGTGATTTAATGGTTGCATGTAAATAAAAACTTAAAGGTGAAATGCAAAGGTAATAAAAGTAAGAAAAAAGCATTTCCCTTTCTTTTTTATAATGATAATAAATTATACAGCCATCAATGAACGAAATCTGGTGGTAAGTTTTATTTTTTAAAGAGAAATAAAACACGTGTATGATCAGCGACTTGAAAACAGTGCATCGCTTATCTCCCCTTGATTCGGAGCTTCTCCACCAGAGGCTGTGACGTCATAGTTGAGCCACACTCAAAAAATGACGGCTAAAATGAATGTAGACAGCGACAGCGATGCGGAGGAATTTTCTTACACTTCTTCCTCTTCTGAAGAAGAGGAATTCACGGGAATGGTTAGTGCAGGGGTGCCCCTGCCTTACCAACACGAACCTATTGTGAACAAAGAACCAGCAGACAACGATAGGATCAGCGACACTGCAGGGGCCGTAGGCGACAGTCAAACCGAGAGAATCGGAAATACAGATTGATAAGTTCCGACTTCTTCTTTTATCCCCCGTAGCGAATGATGACCAACCTGTTAATGCGTTTCAGTGAACGTGAATGACACAAGCAAGGGCTTCGTGAGCAATAGCCTAGCTTATCTATGTGAGCTATTTTCATACAACGCAATGCAGCTACATCAAGGATAGTTCCCATGCACCCCAAGCAAGTAGCCGTGGCCATAAAATCACGTGACTTTAGGCCATGAAATCACGTGACTTCATGAAATCACGTGACTGAATGCTGTTCAGCGTGATTACGTCTAATTAGGATGCAAATTTGCGCTAATTAGCGTTAAATCAGTATTGCTGGTTACGGGTTAGGTTTAGGGTTTTGGGGTTAGGGTTAGGGTTAGGTTTGTGTTAGGTATATAAAAAAGATCCAACGGTTGCTTTCAGCTGCTTCCGTGGCTCAGGGGTAAGATGCCTGACTATGGAGCAAAGAATGGCGGGTTCGATCCCCTGTCGGTGCCAATTACGTTATTTTCGGACAGGTTTTTTCTAGGTCGTAAATTGTTGGACGGGTAAATACAGTGCCCCAACAACATGTAAAAATTGATGGAAAAATTCTAAGTCCAACAAATAACAGACCACTTGCTTGGGGTGCATGGGAACTATCCTCATGGGAACTATCCTCGACCATGTTGTGCAGACTGTCTCGTCCCACTGCTACGTCACGTATCGCAGAGCCCCCAGGGGGAGGTAATCATATACGGATCGAAATTTCGTAAATAATACAGCGTTACATTTTTTTGTTTTTATCTTTATTAGGCTTAAGCAAATGTTTTAAAACTGAAATGAAATTAATATACACATTATTTCTCCAATCCTACTGCAAATATCAAGTGATTTAGACAAACCTTTGCATTTCACCTTTAAATCAAACGAAGTTGTTGTGGATTCAATATATTATCAATATGTCACCGGAGACGAAAGGATGAATAAGTGAGCAGACAACGAATTGAGTAACACCGTACAGTGTGGACGAGCAAGCGGCTATATTCAAGTTACGGCTACAAATTACAGTGTTCATACTATCAAACTGTTGGGTTAATAGAGAAACACAAACTCGCAGATTGGTGAGAGAATGTTGTTCGAAACTCCGAGGCATTTCTTTAAAGCCTCTATCTTCTCACGATCGGTAGCTGTGTCCGCTTCATTTACCACGTGATCGAGGTTTTCATGCCGTGTCTGAAAAAGTCACATTGGTTTTCGCATTGGGTGGTTCGAGGTTTAGGCTGTTCTAATCCGTTGAAAAGTCTCGCAAGCGCTCATTATGTTTTCAAAAGACAATGACGTCATCGATGAAACAAATACTTCCTCTGATATGTATATCACGTAAACTAGACTTCATATTGAAGAGTTACGGGTGCGTTTGCTAAGCCAAAAGCCACAGGGTTTGATTCGTGAATGAGTGGACCCACGGAAACTGCCGTCCTGCACATTTTACCAATCACTCCACGGATCTAAGGTCAAATTTGCTAAGTTGTACTGCACCCTTGAGGCAATTCGAATCTCGTCAATACGAGGTAACGCTTAACTGTCAAACAAATCTGAGACTATCCCTTCATTAGGCGCTATCTTTACCGGGTACGGGACGGTGAACAGGCGATGATTCGAATAATATCGTTTTCTTCCAGGTTTCAGGGCGCCATTTTCATCGTACACTCGAGGAAACAACCTATGTAAATAATTGGCGATACAATGAGCAGACGATTTCTTAATAATTGATTGCAGAATGCTAATGAACGATGGGTAAAAGAGATAATCCAGATCCTCGGTCCCCAGTACCACAAATACAATAACCTTCCTACCAAACTTTCTACACGAAATCGGAAACGACAAAAAATCAAGACCGCTTCATCTTATTGGGTTAATTTTGAGTCTATTTGTATAACACTCCGAGCAGAGGAGCATGAGTGAATACAAAAGTGGCTGACATGAGGACGTGACTTAATACATGTGCTTTCCTTGTCTTTTTTTCTTCAGTGCAGAAATCACTTATCATTTATTCCATCCTTATCTGACAACATCGAGACGTCGCCAGCAATACTGCCGTGTAGTTCAGATCAACGCTGTGACCAATGTCGGATGTATTCTGTACAATAAAAGGTAACTGAATACCTATCTAACAATAACTGTTGTTTGAACAATTGATTTTGTCCCGATCATTATTAGTTGATGTATTTGTCCGTTCGGAGATCAAAAGGATAGTGTGATGAGCTAATCACTGTCTCTAACAAAGACTCTTTGTCATCATTTATTATTATCAATACCTATAGAACTGTCTACATGTTCGCCAGTTAACAGTTGGGAAATCGACCAAATCTGACAACGATGATAACATCTGTTAGAGAATAACAGCTGGCAGATATTATCGACATCAAACCACATGTGTTTCCTGTACTGGATACGTTTCGATCGTCGCCAAGGTATCCAGATGTCCATTTCAAAGCCAGGTGCGAGTTGTGAGTTTGCTAAAATAGGATGTTCACCTACATGCCCTGTTGAATTCAGGGATTCTTGTCTTCTCAACAAACAGAATATCAGTACAACAACCAGAGACAAAATGCTCGCCTGTGAATCTCTGATCGACAGTTATTATGAAGAACTCCTGGCCAAAAGTCAGTTAAATTTACTGCACAAACGATAACATGCAACTGTGGTGGGGAAATAGACCGGCGTATTCTGACTAAAAGTCATGTTCTTTCATTGATCCCCTGCGAAGTGAGAAGGCACAATTAGGTCATTATGCCTGTACATCCGAAGCGAAGCATAGAATCGGCTCATTCCATTAGTATCAATGGTGATGTCGATTAAGCTTGATTGATTACCGACTCACGGAATATTCGATCTCTCAAAGTGTTAGAATCTGTATACAAAAGCAGACATACACACGTGGTGCCATAATTATGTCGATATCGCGACAAACCCTTCGAACGGATTCATCTGTCGGTTTATTTTATTTGTTTTACAATATAAGTCGATAATTCTGTGCGCAAGTCCTATCGCCGAAGAAGGGATAGGAGCCAGACGTCGGTGCAGATCAACTTACGATATCTTATGGAGATTGACGGTTGTGAATCAACAACCCCACTACTTCAATCTGATCTTATATATCACAGATGAAGAAAAGACTACACCTATTATGTGCTATTACACATTACACATAAGACCTTCACATAAGGCTAGATCGATTTCCATACCTCATCTTATCAGGGTCAAGCGAATATTCGTTATTCAATGAATTGAAGAGTGCATTAAATATTATACAGATATTGCATGCTTTGGTATGTGACATCAGACGTCGTCCGCTCGAGATAGGCGACATTCAACGATGTCACATTTCCGTCGTACATTGTCCTTGTAGACTTTCCTAATAAAATCTTACCTTTCCAATATCAAACTAAAGTTGACATGCAGTATTGTTTTCCTTGTTTATGAAATATCTTCAAACTTAACACTTTCTTAACACTTGGTTCCGATGGACTCAACTCGCAAATTCTGGACTAATACCTTGTATTTGTAAACAAAAAAAAGTATCCTATTAGTTGGTTTTTATTTTATTTTTTTTGATTTTTTTTTGATAACTTGCACGCGAACGTTTTCTGCTTTAATGTATATAGTTTTAATTCTCATTGTGTCTGAAATAAAGATCATAATTCTTATGGATCTGCCATATTAAGGATGACTATATGCACTTGTCATCATCTTGTCACAGCGTGTCAATCGATATCCTCACTGGTCTGTAACGCATCAGTTTAGTCTTTCTGTAGAATCCGAATAAAGTTATCATTGTATCGGCGGGGAGCGAGGAGAGGATTCAATTAACCATGACCATATTTTCCGAGGATAGTGACAAGTAGGCACCAGCTGTAGCGAAGAGCTTGTCTAGCGATTCTGATATAAGATGGTCCAGATAAAAATGAGACAGATACCTTATTAGATTGCTTCATCAAACTGGGAAATATGGTCGTTATTCTCAGACAGGAAGTACGTTTCTTGAACCTGATGAAAGATCGATTTGAATTTTTATTATCCTCTATGTCGAGAAAAAGAACAGGAATTAATGAATTCGCTTTTTACGAGGAGAAACGACGAAAGAACCTAGATGCGGTATGAACACAGTTCGTCTAAGTGGTGGAGCCTACTCCAGTACCGGAAGCGGCCCCACTACAACGATCCAAACTAACCCAAGTCAGCGCCTCAGTCTGTGGATTTAATTGAATAACCCAGCAGTGATTGTTATTCATCAACTGGAGTATATATCGACCTGAACAAGGATCGAACCAACAGCATTGCCTTGTTATAAAACGTTATCTGAGAAGGTCTTCACTAGTGGTGACTATCTTAACGCATGTATTCCACTACGGATAACTTCATTGTGGCCGAGGAGGCAAATACCACCAACGTTTCAGTGGCTGGGGAGAGCAGCGAGGAACTTCCATCACTAACATTGATAGAGATACTGGCCAATATTTTATTCTGCCTCGTTGGTTCGTCCACTTGCATCCTGAATGGTATTGTACTCGTTGGGTTCATAAAAGAGAGGCGGGTGCGTCAGACGCCCGGGAACGTCTTCATCCAAAATCTAGCGATATCAGACGCATTAATCGGTATATTCATATCGTATGTGGTAGTATTGAACTTATGCCGCTTAGATAATGACTATGAGTATTTGTTCCGGATGGGATTTGTCTGCTCTTTTCTCTTGGTTTCCACGTTTTTCTTGAATTTCCTAACCATCGACCGTTACCTGAAAATCACTATGCACCTACGATACGATTCTCTGGTGACCAGCCGAACTCATCACATAATTTGTGCCATCACCTGGGTAGGTTGTGTTATAGTGGGTATACTTCCATTAGCTGGTTGGCATAAGCCTGACGTGAAAAGTCGAAACTTTTTTGAAACTTTCACTCCAAGCTACGTCTTGATGGTCTTTGTCCTGGGTTTTATTTTGCCGATGGTTTCCATGATATTTGCCTACTCAAGTCTCTACATGATTTCACGAAAACACGCAAGAAAAATTGCCTCCCAGACACAAACAGCGAAAGACACGAAAGACAGAAATAGAAATCAAAGAGTAATCAAGTCCATATTTCTGCTGATTGGAGCTTACTTCGTCTGCTGGATGCCACTAGGTATGTACGATAACTTTACTCATCAATACTACATACATTTATGTTCTTCGTTCCGGTATACTGCCGATGCTTCCTCCTCTCAGGATAATAGTTCATAAACGTACATAATCGTCCCCGCACCTCTCAACCAATATCAGATTTGCTTATTTCAGTTTCCACTAGTGACGCATTGGTCAGCTTTTTTAACTGTAAAACTGCAGTAGCTTGCTAACGTTTGGCGAAGTGGCAGCTTGTTCCCTTGTTAGAATGTCAAGAACTAAGTTGTTCAATAAAAGTGCACACGAATACCTGATACAAGAGTCCGTGACTCGGAAGCGTTGATAATCTAAAATTGTATTTATTGGCAACCACACATAATGGGTCAATGAAATAACATTGTAGGTGGAGCTTGTTTTGGTTCTAAACAAACCGTCAACTTTTTTCACATTGCAGCCATTGCATGGACCAGTTATATCCATATTATATTACATGCCGCCAGAAAGTAGTGATGTACTGTTTTTCAAAAGCGTATTCAGATATAGCGGCAAACTGTCCCATTCAAAGTGCAAATCAACAGCGTTGGCGCATGCTCGACCAATTTAACTTGTAAGAATGTAAGAACAATGCAAACTAAATATATGTTCATGATCACATTACTGCGGAAGCGCCATTTCAAGAGGAAATCGCATTTCACCCATTGATTCAAACGAAAGTATGACTCGCTTATTACCCTTGGCGCGTCAATGTGAACCGGGCTATCAGAGATCAAGCGAGGGCAGCGAATACCTGAATCTGTTTGTTTTTTTCTTCAGAGTTTTGGTCTTTCAACAAAATATGCAAAACAAAACCTTATACATCGAAAAGCTTGCTATTTCTGAAATTAGCAAGGCAATAATTATACTAATTTTATTAAGTAAGTACCGTAATCAAGATCCACCTTTGTCTCTTAACAATAATTTTTACAAAGAGCTTCTTTCAGCGAATCTTTTGTCAAGAGATATCTGTGTATCATCCGCATATTGACTTCGACTATTTTCCTCCTAATATCCTTATTCTCCATTATGATATATTCTGGGATCACCAAGTCTAAATCCACAGCCATCTTCCAAGAACGTCGAAATATGACCTTTTTGTCTAACATCAGTTCGAATATTTCAGTCCTTATCCAGTTTTGAAATGAACCTCTAAAGTTCAATGCTTCGATGAGCGGAGGCGCTTGGTTGTATAGCCCTGTTTTATAAGTTTCTGCAATAATGTTTTGTGACGTTAATTAAAATCGTCACATTTAAATACAGGATCTAGTAAATGCTACTTGGCGAGATATGTATACGCCATATGAAGGTCCCACTGAAATACTGATGGCCAGGAAGGGATAGTTTACCCGCCCTATTTGGTCTGGGCTTTTTTGGACCTGTCCAGGCCTTGTGGGGCGGGAGGAGGCGAAATGCCCCTCCCCCCTAATTATTTTTCTTTCCCTCTGAGCTAGGGACTGAAACTTACCAAACTATACCCTTGGGTCAGGCTCTACCAGAAAATGTAAGCAGAAATCAAAGACGGCCGCTTTGATGACGTCGCAGTGACGTCATTTTCAAAAACGGCATTTTTTGGTCGATTTTTCGGTCAGATTTTCAGAATTTTTTATTTATGCAATTTCTCCTCAAAAACTGGCTGATAAATTGATGTGATGTGAAATAAAATATTTTTTGCCCACTTTTCATCGCGGAAAGCAGAAATTCTGTAGAAATATGACGAAAACATCACTTTTCTGGTACCCCACGTGGCCGCCATCTTGAATTTATCCATGATCCTCCTCTCGGGGAATCTGCAAATAGGCTCAAAAGGACCCAATTATGATACACTATAAAATCACGGAGCTTCAGCTCTCCGTTTTTTGTCGTTCCGAAGATAGCACAGAAAGTTTGGTAGGGGAGGCCATTTTGTCCCCCAGGCCTGGTTGGGTTAAAAATTAAATATCTTATAACAAGGCATTAGCTACATTTTCTTCTATTACACTGTTATTTAGTAAACATGATGAATTTCGGTTAGTGTTGCACCATCAAACAAACTTTCTAGTCAGAAAAATTGCATCAGCTCTTGAGTAGACCTGCTTTGAGTATAATAAAGACTGACATACTAATTTTGAAACGGAATATTTAGTTTATTTGAATTCACGTAAGTGCTTCAATCTGTCTTTTGGCATAGGTGATGCAATATTTATAATGCAGCAAATGCGGGTAGAATTTTCAACCATTCGTCAATCAAATTATATCACATCGTACGACGCACAAGATATAAGAGTCTATGTTATTAGCGTTAGTAACATAATGATGCTACTTGATATTTATATCGAGAAACTGTCATTTTACTTCCCGGGGAAGATCTGATAGCTTCTCTTCCCCTATGTATGTCGCGTTACCTGTTTTATTTCAATTTCGGGGCGTGGGTTATTAGGTCACAAACTCACCATGTATTTGTTCGGACACATGTGGTCAAATACACGGATCATAGTAGAACGCAGATTACAGGGAAACTGATTCTATCAATAAACTCCATCGTAGATCGTCATTAACAGAGCTCGTTCGCTTCACCGTGATCAGATCGATAATATTATCTCATCTGCATTGCTAAGTGTAGATTTATTCAATGTCGGAGGATTGATGTGGCTGCATTAGGGCACCAACTCCAACAATCAGTTATTCTCGCTTAGGTGTGATATGCGCGTATTCGACTGCTACATAATTACAGAGACTTACCTCCCAAGTTTTTGTCGTTCCGGAGATAGGAGCAAAAAATCAACAGGGGAAAAAGTGCTCTCCTCCCCACGTCCCCCCCCCCCCCACGACCCCCCAGGCCAGGTATGTTGAAGAACCGTTTGTACAATTCGTGGTTAAAGTGTCCATCATTCAAATATAGATATTCTTGCAATTTGTAGTGTGTGGGTATTTCTGATCATATCTCTGTTTGTATATTTTCAGCAATATACGGCATGATTGCCATCTCCAGAGGTATAGATTCAAGTCAGAACGGCTTTCCTTGGTTCACCGTTCTCGTCACCTTGGGATTCATAAACAGTCTTCTCAACCCTCTCATTTACGCCACCAAGATAGACGAGATCCGGGAATTTTTCCGTAAAGTGTGCTGTCCTTGTCGTAAACCTAACAACAGCAGCACTGCATTCAGTTTAGCAGATACTCATGCAAACCCCTCGGTTGACCAGTCTGTACGAATGTGTACCGGAACGAACTGCTTACTGATGTGTGTCTGCCTCGATGATTAACTGCCAAACTGGGACGAATACAAACACAAAGAGAACATATCGCTCAATACTCTTAACCCTATCTGGCCTGGGCTTTTTGGGACGTTTCCTGGCCTGGGGGGGGAGGCGAAATGCCCCCCCCCCCTAATTATTTTTCTTATCCCTTGAGCTAGGGGGCTGAAACTTACCACACCATACCTTTGAGTCTCTTTGGTCGATTTTTTCGGTCAAATCTGCATGATAAATTAGTAAATATTAATGTGATGTGAAACAAAATAGTTTTTGTCTACTTTCGATCGCCGAAAAACAGAAAGTTTGAAGAAATATCACGAAAAAACACACACTTTTCTGTTACCCCACGTGGACGCCATTTTGAATTTTCCCATGATCCTCTGCTCGTGTTGGGGGGTGATGCAAAATAGGCTCAAAATGACCCCAATATGATAAACGATAAACCAACTTGGAGTTTCATTTCTCCATTTTTTGTCGTTTCGGAGATAGCGCAGAAAGTTTGATAGGGGTGGGGGGAGGGGCATATTTCGCCCCCCCCCCCCAGGCCAGGTAGGGTTAAGGTTTAAAGAACCGAGTGTTCTTGTTATTACAGACTGTTTTGGAAAATGCAGAAATGCCTTTGCCTGAAGATAATGACATTGCATGTGCAGTGCAATTATTTCCTGAACTTGTGTAAATGTTAAATAACGAGAATGGAAGCTTGAATACAACAATAAAGTGAAAACCTAACCATTAGGTAAGGTGTCACATTCTGTCAATCTAATTTATACACACTGTGGAAGAAGTTCCTGTAAAATACAGAAAAAAAATGTATAAAGGCAAATTTTATTTTTAGTCAACAGTTGCCAATGAATGATAAAAATATCTCAAATGTATCTTTGTGTACCAGTAAACAAAGATAACAGTTCACAACAGCTCTCGCTTCACTAATCCCTTCAATACCATGTAGCAATATGGCTTTGTGTCAATTTTCTTTCATGCTACAGTTTGAAAATCGATATCGAAATGTCATTTCACATCCTTCTTTGCGGTTATCTATTATTTACAGTAAATTGACGTGGCTGTTTTTTATTGTGAGGGGTTATATTTTATTTACCATATCTATAGAAGCACACGGTGACATGGAAATTCATAAACAAAATTCAGGCCACACAACAATTAGTGCTAATATAATGAATTTGTCACTGGTCTCAACCCCGGTTTCTCAGAGTATGTCACCTCGTGGATTTTACACTGATAATGTAAAAATCTATGGTTACGCGTTTGTGTCATCGACGATCTTAACAATAAGCCAAGAATAGTGTTGCCGGGTTTATCAAGTATCTTAATTTCAAATTGGATACATGTAAATTTCCATGCAGAATGATCAAAACAAGAATGTGGTGAAACCCTTGATCATTATTTCAAACAAAGTGCCATAAGATATTGCTCGACAATGTCGATAATTTCACGTCCTTGCAATACTTAATGGTGGAAAATTCACATGTTTGTATTTTAGGTTATCTGATAGTTTGTTGCCAATTTTTGTGCTCTTGTGCGCCATTAGGATCATGTCATCCATGATAGGCCTCTTTACTCTTCGAAATTTGAAACAGCATAGAGCGGTTTTCATGCTTTTCCTACCTGTACTGTTACATTGAAGTAAAAGTGTCATTATCACGGTGTGATGATCAACAAGCACCGTGCACCAGTTTGCGCCTGCAACACTCATCAAAGTTTATGAGGTTGGAGGTCAAGTAGTGACTGTTTAAAATAACAGAAAGAAAGCTGTAAAATTTAAAACATTATTTTCTATCGTCATATACGTGAATGATCGGTAATTTATATGGCTAGCAAGTATTGATTGCAACATTGGTGTCTACTCACTTCACAGTGGATCAATTGACTAAAAGTGGAAATCTGAATTCTGCAAATATGTAATCTAATTCAATATTTAAAGGTTATACAAAATGGTCTCAAAATCTGCTACTTTTTTGTGCTAAATTGTTGTAGAGGTGATTATATAGACTTGTTTTACATTTTTGTATGTTTTCAAACTGCCCAAGGTTGGAAATAGCAGCAGTAAAGTGCGACAATTTCATGCCCCTTTCAAAACCGCGAAAGCTGTGACCGCTTGACCTGTGACGTCACAACCTGATTACGATCTCGCTCAGATGCCTGTTGTGACGTCAAAATGTCAGCGACATCACGCTAGAACTCCCACAGTTGGGTGAATCTTTCGTAACAACGCCCGACGTCATAGACTATGACGTTTAGGGCGCAATCGTAATCAGGTTGTGACGTCATGCACCAGAGGTCACGGCTCCAATACGTTTTCCCCCACATGTGTGCTATTCGTGTCCTAAAACCCACTTCGACGACATTATTCGAGAAAACAATACTAATTTGTTGTTTGGAACACTACTGGGTAGGTTTGAATGCAAAGTAGTATAGAGTCATTTGGTATAACCTTTAAGAGACACAGTTTAAAGGTGAAATGCAAAGGTAATAAAAGTAAGAAAAAAGCATTTCCCTCTCCTTTTTATGATGATAATAAATTATACAGCCATCAATGAACGAAATCTGGTGATAAGTTTTATTTTTTAAAGACAAATAAAACACGTATATGATCAGCGGCTTGATAACAGTGCATCATTTATCTCCACTTGATTCGAAGCTCTTCCACCAGAGGCTATGACGTCATAGTTGAACATCACTAAAAAAAATGGCGGCTAACATGAATGTAGACAGCGATGCGGAGGAATTTTCTTACACTTCTTCCTCTTCTTCTGAAGAGGAATTGAGAAGAATTCACGGCAATGGTTAGTGCAGGGGTGCCCCTGCCTTACCAACACGAACCTATTGTGAACAAAGAACCAGCAGACAACGATAGGATCAGCGACACTGCAGGGGCCGTGGGTGACATACCGAGAGAATCGGAAATACAGATTGGTAAATTCCGACTTTTTCTTTTATCCCCCGTAACGAATGATGACCAACCTGTTAGTGCGTTTCAGTGAACGTCAATGACACAAGCAAGGGCTTCGTGAGCAATAGCCTAGCTTATCTATGTGAGCTATTTCCATACAATGCATGCAGCTACATCAAGTTGTGCAGACTGTGCTGGTTCCACTGCTATGTCACGTATCGCAGCGCCCCCAGGGGGAGGTAATCATGTACGGATCGGAATTTCGTAAATAATATAGCGTTACATTTTTTAGTTTTTAACTTTATTAGGCTTAAGCAAATGTTTTAAAACTGAAAGGAAATTAATATACACATTATTTCTCCAATCTTACTGCAAATATCAAGTGATTTAGACAAACCTTTGCATTTCACCTTTAACGCTCAGCTGCTCTTGCAAGAAGTTGTCGAGCTGGGCTAAATAATGCGGGTTAATAAGGTAAAACATTTGGCTTCGTCTTATCCAGTCAAAATTTTGGCATGTGGAATCACATGGCGAGTTACGTTTAATTGTCATCTGTATATGGCGAGATACTGCTTGTGTTTACCCTCTGCACAAATCACTGTGACTGTAGCTTGGTGCAGCGCTTGGTCGGCGTCGAATCTCACGGACATTCTACTAATATTTTCCCTGTTTTAGCCGTTTCTTTAATGCAACAGTTACTAATATTTTTCCTGTTTTGGCCGTTTCGTTAATGCAACAGGCACATAATTCATCACTTTCCCTCAGATGAGTTGATAAGATTATGACATCTTTGCTCTTGAATACTGGTATCTAATACCGCTCAATCTGTTGTTAGGGGTCGTGTTGTCATGCCATTGAATGATTGACATTCAATGTTTACATGAACAGCGTAACAGAAGCGTGTTGGTGATACAAATCATCACGGGAGCCACTTTTGGTTCTTGTGATGCATAATACAGTCAGAATATTGGCATGCGTGGTGATTTGATTACTTAAAGATGTAATCAGCCTCAAATCTAAGCTGAAATCGATGTCTCTCAAACTCTCTGAAAGTTACAACAGGTACCAACTGAAACACAAAACTAAACTTGTTTCTACCGATCACGAGAAAATAGAAGAAATTGATCTTGCAAAATAAACGGCATGGCATGCCGTTTATTTTTCCGCTGCCGTGTCAACAAGCATATGCACGTGTGGTGCATTCTACCAACGTATGCTATGCGACATTACCGAACCGCAGGCACGAGCCATGACGTTATCCTATGGCTGCAGCTGTTCAGCATTCAGATTCGTGAGCGTTGCTACGCCACTCATACGCGGTGACGTCATTTTCCTCTCCGCGTACAACACACACTCAATGGCGAAACAGAAAACCCGTCGAAGCGGGCAGAGTTTCAAATTTCTCTGACAAGATACTCTTGCATTCGTTGTATATGGCGATCCCACTGTCATCAAATATAATACATATGATGCTTTGTTAATCTTCCCTGCTGAAAAAACCCCACATGAGCTCGAGGGTTTACAAAATCCATTTATTTTGAGACTGATTACATCTTCAAGAAATAATTCCTTCTATACTGTGGTAAAACACCTAGAATAGATCGGGCTGCGATAGAATGAGTCTAAGTTTGGTCACGAAGGCCGTAGAGTGTTTTACCACAGTAAACAAGGAATTATTTCTATTCTACCATACTGAAAACGGCACAATGTGGAGATGTTTCCTGAAAAGAAACATATTCTCGTGTATTTAAAACTGGATTAACACCTCTATACCCAGCAAAAAATGCTTTTGCCCGCCAATTAATCGAAGCAAGCAACACCTGCAAGTCGCGTGCCTGAAATCGATACGAGTTGGAGAGTGCACAGTATGACAGCTACAGCGGCGTGCTAAAACGACATTAACGATCAAAATGATGCAAACGTGACCCTTGGTTTTAGAAAACATGTGAAATTCTCCCTTCATCCAATGATTGGATTGTGTACTTATCATACATTCAAAAAGGTTTAATGACATCAACAACTTTGAATAAATCTCCGCGGAAAAATCTGTTCTTTTGGTCGACATCGGGCCTTACAGACTAGTGTATTGTGTTAAATGCCGTCATTTTCATCTGACGACGAAACAACTGACCAATCCCCAGTGTACGAGTTGTCACAGCGACACAGCTCATCAATTACCAATATACGAGTTGTCAGAGCATTTCCATCATAGCTCTCGTGTGGTCATGTCATCCAAGTTGCCACATGAACAGGTACAATAAAAGCGTACCTGAGATACAACACATATCACGAATCGTTAGATTCTTGGTATGTACTTTATGATAGGTTAACCAGAAGACTATACTGTGAAGCCATGTGACTCTGTCAGTATGTCGGCACCTCTTCCCACTTCCCTTATATGTGTTATAATTTAATTGGCTCCAAAATGTACCACAAAAGGATGTACAACAAGATATACAGGCAGATTTTGATATCCATTTCAATCCTATTACCCGTCTGGGCGAGTTCAACTGGACACGCGAAGAAAATTATGACGTCATATAATTCACACCGATTGGTTGTGAGGTAGGATCTATTGGAATTAGATCCCACCCGGGCTTCCTTCTTTACATGTAATAATGTTATTTGGTAAAACACACGGGGTATGGTAGAATTGTCAGTAGTCCGGCATCTTTTCCCATCCCCATTATATGTTGCGTGTAATTGTTATGGTTTGCATAAACGCTTGACGCGTTCTTGCAGGGTATGTGCAGTCACCAAATATTATCTCAAGTTTATTGGGCGATATGAGTTGCCAGAGTCAGAACTTAAAATCCCGTATAACTTCGACCATCTTGCAGATGTTGTATTACACAATGCTATCCCCTTAGATTCGGATATACGAAATATATACGTCAGATCTGACATTCAGTATTCAATCGTCGTCCAGAAAAGAAATTCTTAGTCAATAATAACAATATTTTTTCGTACATGAAGACTGCGAGAGACGGGAAAGGAGCGCTGGATGCAATCATAATATTACCCGTAACTTTTAGCCCGAACACACGGGTCTATGTTCGAAGCACCATAGCATATTACCACTTAACCGGTAAACTTAACGGACTTTTTGATCAAGAGTTCTCTAACTGTCGAAAGGAATAACATAAGCGTATCATTTGTCTGGCTGTTTTACTGATTTTTCTAATAATTGAGTAGCATATCGTGCAGGAGACAAGGGTCGGTAAATTTAGTGCATTTAGCTGGACATCCCGCTTCAGCAAACTTACATTTCGCACCTGGCTTTGAAATGAACATCGGTATAACTTGGCAGATGATTGAAACACATCCAATACTGAATACCGTGCGTACGGTCTGATATTGATGATTTCGGTCGGCTGTTTCTCATCACATATGTTATGATCGTTGTCAAATTTGGTCGTGTTCCCACCTGGCGAAAATGTAGATAGTTCCATGTGTATTGATATTAAGAGTTTCGTTACCTTTATTTTGTCGCACGATATATCTCACAAACCCGACATTTTTTCGACAAACGAGCATTCATATCAATTGAGAATGAATAATAATAGACTTGGAATATCTCTCAAAACTGTCGACCAGTGCTAAAATGTCAGCCATCTGAATGAGAAGCCAAAATTTGAACCTGAATTACAGCCTACCTACACTTTCGATTTGAGGGATTCCATTATCTTTTATGATGCCATTTTGACACATCTCTATTGCCAGAAATCGGCTTGACGAAAGAACCATTTTCTGATGGCTAATTTCAATCAGTAATACCCGCGGTAACAATATAAGCAAAGCAATTGAATGTTCACCATGTAAATTGTTTCTGAGATAGCATGCTGAGCGCGCATTGTAATTCATGTTACCTCTTAGATTATCTCATTCATACGAAAATGATTTATCTAAAAAACATGGTCAAAATATCTGATTTTTGGATATGGTTTTTTTAAGACTGTTATTTTGGATGCTTCATCAGGAACTTTTTTGCGTGTGAGAGACAACGAAAACCCTTAATAAAAGATGACAAAGAGCCTTTGTTAGAGGCAGTGATTAGTTAATGACACTATCCGTTTGATCTCCCGAGGGTCTATACATAATCTAATATTGATCGCAGGGACAAAACCAATTGTACAAACAACAGTTATTGAGTAGCTTGCTATTCGTTTACCGCTTATTGTACAGAATACTCCAGGAATAGCTCAGTGCGTTGGTCTGAACTACACGGCCATACTGCTGGAGACGTCTCGATGCTGTTAGACAACGAGGGAATATGAGATACTTCAAAGTACATTGATTAAACATCATGTCTCACCTGTATCTTTATTCAGCAAGTACGACTTCGAGTTCCTTCAGTTGGTTCGATTGATCCTCAGATCCTTGCAAATCTATATTATCCAAGAAGCACAGGGACTAATTGATATTGATCGTCATTTATTTGCTCAGAGTTCAGACTGATCTTTTCGACAATAACTATTTGCCAAGAGGCCCAAGAGGGTAACAGGGTAATTTAGGTCACACACGCAATTCTAGATTGAACTGGAATTGTACTGAACACCCAAAATTCATACCAATATTGTAGGTCAAGGTCAAGGCCGATAGCTGGTTAACCCTATCTGGCCTGGGCTTTTTGCGACCTGTCCACTAAATATTTCTTACCTCTTGTGCTAGGGGTTGAAACTTACCACACTATACTTTTGGGTCAAGTTCTATCAGAAAATGTAAAAAAAAAAATCTAAGATGGCCGCCGTGATGAGGTCACAGTGATGTCATTTCAAAAGGCATTTTTTGGTCGAGTTTTCGGTCAAAATTTTCGATATTTTTATTTATGTCATTTCTTCACAAAAACTGCATGATACATTAGTAAATAATAGTCTGATGTGAAATAAAATAGTTTTTGCCCACTTTTCCTCGTAAAAAAACAGAAATATTTAAGAATAATGACGAGAACATTCTGCTCGAAGGGTGGTGCAAGTAGACACAAAATGATCCCAATGTGACAAGCTACAAAGTCATGGAGAGAGGATAGAAAGTTAGGCAAGGGGGGGCCAATAACTCCCCCCCCAAGGCCTGGTAGGGTTAAAGATGTTTGACCACCAAACTTCTGCACACTTTGTTGGAACGAACCCTATAACAAGCAAGAAAACTACCGGTATATCAGTGTCAGAAGCCATAAAACTTTCTTCAGTTCTGCTACATTCACGGGATATTATTCACGCGATGTTTCTTTGTCAGTAGAGTTGCTTGATTTTCTCATTAATAACATTTATGTTAATTTTGGCAACACAATATACCAACAGCATATAGGTATTCCAATAGGTACCAATCGTGCACCTCAGCGAACCTATCTGTTCTATTACGAATACATACGACCATATGCAGAAGTTACAAGCTGATCATTTCAAAGCCCTTCATCCTTGCATTGATCTTCCTTCTTCTTCTTTTTTAATTTGGATAATCCTATATAGGTGGCGCCGTTAAGAAAATATATCCACCTTCTTTGGGTGTGAAGGAAACCACTCACAGTCCAAATGGGATGTCATATTTAGACATGTATCTATATAAAGATGACAAGACTTTCTTTCACGTTGACTATACGACAAGAGAGATGATTATAATTTCGACATTGTTAACTACCCTTGCTGGTCAGTAATTTCAATGATGACTCTGCATATGGTGTGCACATATCTTGCCTAGTAGTTCCTGTGTAAAATGTGACGATTTCGATCACAAATCAGTTTTTACATAAACTAAATTTGACAAGACTAAACCACCAGACGCATTGGCCAGAAGATTTCTCAAATTTGGCGATAAATATCACATACTGACAAAGAAGTACGATATTTGATGCTATATTCCGGCAGCCAAATAGGTGAGCCCTGCGCTAGAGGTCCCACAGTAGGTTTATAGTGATTTGGCATCTACGGACCACGCGGACCGGCACCCTTAAGCGTTTTGATAATACGCGCTAAATTCTTATATATGTGCTTCACGAACGTCATGTTTCTTTCCCTATTTTAAAGTACTCCAGCTGAATCTATTCTGGACATGTTAGAATATGTTTACATATATTTTTTAATACTGATCACTTTTGCTCGACTCGTGAGTGGAGTTATAAGCATCATGGTTGGAAAGAGCGTTTACTCTAGCCGGTTGCTTGCCGACACTGTAACTTGTGTCTTTATATTTTACATGTATGCTGCTTATAAACTTGTTTGTGTATCGCTCGTATCTCACGTATGGTTCAGGCGTCTCGCTGGTAATGGTAGTATGTCTCTATATTATTTAAGATATAATTTTTCTATATTTATATCAAATTAACGCGGGTGATACTTGCTGCATTGGATAAAACGAATTACTGATTGATATATTGATTCATAGTATTAAACACAGCCAGAAAATTGATGTTGGCCCAACACCCATTTATGGCGTGGAGGGCTGGTCAACATTATGATGTGGTGTTGAGAAATTATGTTGACCCATGTGAACACTAAACAAAAATGGTGTTGAGATCAGTTAATACCAAATAGTGGTGTTGGTTAACCCCGATAAGGGGTGTTGAAAATGGCTCAACACCATATTTTGGTGTTAACTGATAAGTGCTATTACTGGCTCAACACCAGTTAATGGTGTCGGCTAACACTAATAAACGGTGTTGGTGACATATGGTGTTGGTCTAAATTTAGCACCATTTATTGGTGATTAGCTCAACACCATTTTTCTGGCTGTGAACTGTAACTTGAAGCAGTAACTTGGCCCAGCCACGTCCTCGCTGGCACTGTACGTTGTATCTAATACATTTTGCAGGAATCAAACTGTATTACTCAACCCGTCGCCTGATCATTTATTATCGTACTGTACCCGGTGAGAACTTGATATCTGATGAGGGACTCGTTCACACTGAGTGCAAAGTTACCAATACATGACGTCATACATGCCCATCCTGAGTGATGCCGGTTGGAACCGCACATGATCGTCATTGCACGCTCTGGTAGGCCATTATTGTTTATTGTGTGGACTGCACGCCATGATACATATATGCCGGTAAAGGATCAATTCGTTGAAGAACTGCTCGACAATTTGCCGATGTGTCGAGAGATCTGTGATATTTGAATATTTCATCAGAATGTGCTGAATATTTGAATTATTGAATTTGGGACTGGACCTGTATGAACAAGTATAGAATATTGAATATTGAAAGAATTCGTGTGATTTGTTGCTGATCCTTGGTAAACATTGACAGAATTCGTGTGATATGTTGCTGAACTGCGGAATATATTGATTTGAACTGTCTTTTTAACTGACTAAAGAAGAATCCAATCTGTGACAATCTATCTACAATGAATACCAAACTTGAATAACGAAATTTGGCCACTGCAAATGCCAGCATATTGTCTTGGCTTGTTTTCGTTTTCAACGCTCGCTTGCTGCTTTGAAATTACTAGAAATTCATGGAATGTTTTAAATGTGTCAATCTTGTGTATTGCTGTGTTTGACATATGTATTTTCCTCCATTCGTATAGATTGTGAGTGATATATCTACTGTGTGCGTTAGTTCAGTTGGATAGGATTTCCCTTTTTCCTCTCATACGGTAGCTAATGTTATATAATACTGTGATATATTTAAATTTTCCGAGCGGTCCCGATTTTGAACGACGTTGTGATAAATAGTGATAAATCGACTCTACTGTATGTACGCCATACTGGACGGAAGTATGGAACACATCTGTTTAAGTAATCTATTTCCCTTTTCTAATATATTCGTGTGGCATCTCTCATCCATCGTACATTTACATTTTCCGATCATCCATAACTAAAACAAGAAACTCACGAAATCGTTTGTTATCTGTACGCCAGCTATAGGTTATTCTTTTTTGGTATATACTAATGCCATTCTGCTTTCACAGCAGACAAAAGACAAATTTCGGAAATTACTGGAAATTAAAAGCTCGAATCGTGTGTGACAGCCATGTATTTCCTCTAATTCATGGGACTTTGAATTGTCTCGCGTGAGTAACATGGTTAGCAAATTGGACCTTTTTATCTCGGTATTGTCAGGTCGAGGTTAAATAAGAGGACAAGTGTCAAACGACGTTTGCTATCGGCTTGGATTTTACCAATAAAACCGTATGCCATTTGGATTAGCAAGCGCACCCACAACGGATGATGAATACTTGTTTACATGATATACATATGAAAAAGTTCAATTTGTACATCGATGACGTCACTGTCTTTTCGATAATATATGAGGGACACTTGCCATCCGTTTTCACCACATTAGAACAGCAAAGCCTAAAACTAAAACCAATTAACCGCGACTTTTTAGATGGGAAATGAATTATCTAGATCACGTGATATCTGAAATGGTACCGACATGAACATGCATATATGAATAGCTGAATGAATACAGGGATCTGCCATACCATAGATATCAACAAAGGTTCATTAAACATATGAAAGCCAAAGAATCTTCCTACTAGACAAACAACGAAAACCAACCACAGGAAAATCTGGAACAGAAGGTTTAAAACTGTCTATAATCAGGCCCTACCGAAAGCGCGGGAATTATATTCCATCTCATTCAAATACACCGTCCTTTTAGAAAACCAGCGGTAAATAACCAACAAGTTCTTAAACACTTAATATTCATCTATTTATTCTCATTTACAATCCGGACTCCGTATCACAGAAGATATGGATGCTGCCTACCGGTTAAACAGATGCTCGTGTATGTGGATCACAAGTTCCAAAGTTTAAGTGCTATAACGGCAAGCCTCGAGATGCGGTTTAGCTGTCAATTTCAGCACAGCCGACCTTCTTTTAACTCCATTATTTATATGTGCTGTGAATTCCAGCTATTGACATCTCAATGGTTGCCAATTGGAGTTGGAGTTATAAAATTTTATATTCCAGGTTATTGTAATCGTACATCGAAGCCTGCTGGGAAAGAAATTGGGCAGGCGATCTATTTTTACTATATTGGTTTGTCGGAAATACTAAAACAATTCGATAAAAGGTGACATTTATGCTTTGTCTCCGGTTGAGAGTGAGTAGTCAACCGATAATACATACTGAATGTCTGAGCTAACGCTTCTATATTGACAGTACCCGTGCGATCCACTACGGCATCGCTGTGTTGAAAAATGATTTCTTCGTGATGCAAATCAGCGTGATGCACATTTCAGATTAGTAATTTTGTGCAAAATAACATGATGCACATATCTGAATTGAAAATGACTGCTGGACACACAGAATGAACAGACTCAACACAAGCATTCACCAATGTTGAGAGGCAATTTCACCGTTGTTTCCTCACAGACACCCTCAGCCCAGCCCAAATACAATATTCTCCAAATTTACTTTATAATTTTCAGTAAATATTGCACAATATTAAAGTGATCAAAATCAAGGCTTTAATTCAATTTTACTTCAACTTTAATTCGAACAATGTTAAATTTCAAAAAAAAAATGACGCATTTTTCCCAATTATGATGAATTTCATTGAACATTGAACACTTTCCACTGCATTTGGGTGAATTTGTTTTCATTTCAATACGAAAAAATGAAACGGAACTTTACATTGGAAACACATTTTTTATTTCGCATTTATTTTTTTAATTACTTTATACGTATAAGTTGAAATTAATTCTAGTGCACTAGCTAGATTTTTGTTATCAAATGTTCAATTTTCCATGGACCACGGTGATATGTGGGATTCAACTTCTGTTGAACTGACGACAGATTTTATCATGTAGGATCCCATAGGATAGGAATTCCGACAGTTAGAATCCTATAGGCATGCTAAATGGTCCTACAGGATCTTACGGGATTTCAAAGGATTCGAGCAATTATGCTTGAGTTGAACAATCATAATGTTTGACAATTCCCTCTAAGGTATTGACGCTTATCCTGGATGAGAAATTGTGTTGTTATTAACTTGAAGATAACAGAACATCACATATGGAGACGGCCTAATTATGATTCAGCTATCGGTAGGATACATGTTTAGAGCATATCATCAGGAACTGTAGGTTCACACGATATATTTGTATTTATGAAAACCAAAATTACAAATCAAACTCATAACTTGTTAGCCAATACGATTTGGACAAAATAGTTTTTCCTTGCTTGGTCGCCAGTTGGGAAAACAAGATGACCGGAAATAGTCTCCCGGGAGTGCAACTAATCAAATCTATTGCGGAACCAACTTATCCTGAAAGTTTATGAGCAGTCACTGGAATAGATATTTAGATATCAGCTAAAACATGTCCCAGATGTCGACCTTCTTGAAATCCAAGATGAATGGTATTAAACAAGACCTATTTCAGATTGTGAAATGATCGATTCGCTGGATCCTTTAAATAGCGATATAACCAAAGGAATAATGCTTTTGAATGCAGTGTGTGGTCAGATTTGTGTTGAAAATAAATGCGATTAAGGCACCAAAAGGGTCATTACTTTGAATCAAAGATAAATACATTAAAACGCATTAAAAATCACCGCGCAGTGAAAACTTCCATGATGCAAATAAAAGTCTAATAGCATGGCCGAAAATATCCATGAGACATCAGATCCAATTTTTTGCCTATATGGCATGTTCTCATGTTTATGTACAGCTTATGATGAACCAGAAAATTTGTTCTTAAATTGACTTTGACATCAATCTGGATACGCTGATTTGAAAGCGTGTATTGAAAAGTACTGATCAGATAATGTAATAATCGAGCCTAAATATGTCGGGTTTTGTCATTTATAATAATGACGATTGAGATCATCTATAACAACCCACTAGTATAAAAGGGGGATGGACGATACATAGGAATTTCATCTCAGCATATGTAAGAATAAGACCCGCTGCCAATTAATACTCTAAACATTGTTATTCCTGGAAAAGAGGGAATGAAGTGCCATCCCCGTCACATTCAGAATAGTATGATCGGCCATCATAGAATAGAGAGTGGGTAAGTAGAGTTAAAATAAACAGTTTCTACAAACAGTGTCTAACATAATTCGCCTTCCATTACTACATGTATCATCGCTATCATCACAACTAAACATTTTCCAACAGTGAAAGGGAGCTAACTCATCTGGAACATCCCCGGCGCTAAATTATTGAATAATTCTTTAGTATACTAAATATATACTCCTCATACATCCACAAATCTCATAATCGCTATATAGCTGAAATATTGCTAAACGCGACGTTAAACTGTAATTCTCTCTCCCTCTTATAAATCTCATAATGTTACACATAATGGTTATTATAATCTATAGCTTAGATCAGAGACTGAGCTTAGTTTGCGAGAATAGACGAACACAGTGTCTGAATATTGCGATTTTGGTCAGTTATTAAAATTAACGATTGAGATTAACTATACTACCCCACCAGCATAGAGGGCATACATATAAATTATATGTTAGCGTATGCAAGAATAAGGCATGCCCCAATGAGCAATTGTTACTCTAAACGCTATTAATCCTGCAAAGGTGGGAGAGAGAAAACGGCCAAAGATAACAGGGAAGCGGTTATCTCTTATTTACATGTACCCTTTACGTGTACATATATGTATAATCTCCCTAGTATAATCCGTGGCGTGTCCTACTCCTCCTCTTTACTCACTGCACAGCGGGTCGCATAGGTGTGGCGCGGGATAGGGTGGGGCGAGAGACCTGGGTTTTCGCTACCTGAGATTCCATGGGCCAGGCTTGCACCCTCCACTAGAATGGATCGACTGCGCATGCGCGATGAGTGTGCACGATGAGTAGTATAGAAAGGGCACGCGATCTCCCTATCCCTATAAACTAACCCATGGGGGTGAATGAGCCATGGGGGTGAATGAGCCATGGGGGTGAATGAACACTCGTAAAACTAAAAAGTAGCGAGACAGGATCGTGTGGTACTTACCTCAGAACAGATTCAACAGACTTGCAGGTGAAATTAATCATTCAGAATTGAGCAAGTAATAAGGCGTTTGCGCATACCAGCGACTGACACTATAATAACGGGCTGTATATGTTTCTTTTGAACTTGCAATTTAGTAATATTTTACTCAATCTCACGGTCACTTATTTCATCACTTTCCATAAGATTTCCACTCAATAGATTTATTACAGCATCTTTCTTGAAAAGTTTGACCTACAATAACACTCAAGCCGGTGCTAGGGGTCGTGTAGTCATGCCATGCAATATGTCCACATGAACAGCTACAATAAAAGCCTGGTTGAGATGCATTTATATATGATTCAGTCAGAATATTGGCATGTCAGTATCCTGGCATCTTTGTAAAGATGTTGAATACGACGAAGTTGTTTCATTGCTTCCAAAACCTCTTCCAAAATGTTTTCTTGTTCACAGAAGGTTAAACAACAGACTGGTTAAGCATATCAGACCTGGGCGACTTGTGGTCTGTCCCATCCTGGTGGAGGCATTTAGGCCCTTATTATTTTAGTCACCCCTTGGGATAAACGGCTGAAACTTTCAATACTATATATTTGGGCCAAGCTCTACAAGAAAACGTAGAAAACAATTTTCGACTATTTTTCGCTAAAAAATAGTCTCAAAATGACAGCAATAAGATCTCTCATTTCCTTCTACGGTTAAAATGCCCCATAATGCCCCCCTCCCACTCCCTAGGCCAGATAAGGTTAAGGCGAAGATTGCCCGTTTCAACCTTGTTAGGTTGAGAGGACCAGGACTTCATATATTGGTCTGAATATATATGTTTCCAATATTAAGTGATCTGAAGGGTGTTATATTTTCTCCCTATCTATCGTTCAAAGCTCATTCCTTCTCATTCACCAAACGCTATATAGACGATCTTCTCGCTGTTGATAATCGATATATGAATGACGCAATGAAGGATATATCCATCTTCACTGGATCTGAAGGAAACTACAGATAGCCCTACAGACACATTATATGTAGACCTACATCTCTATAAAATGAATCGGGCCTTCTCTCTCGTCGACTTTATGAAAAACAAGATGATTACAGTTTCGACATCGTAAACTATCCCTTTCTGGGCAGTAATATTTCAGTGGGACCTGCATATGGTGTATACATATCTCGCCTAGTAGCATTTCTTAGATCCTGTGTTAAATGTGATGATTTTAATCACCGTCACAAAACATTGTTGCAGAAACTTATAAAACCACCAAGTGCTTCCACTCAAAGTTTCTCAAATTTGGCGATACATATCGCATGCTGATAGCAAAATACGAGCGTAGCGTGTCTATGGCGTTACGTTTCGTAACTTGTGTCTAATTCCGCTTAACCCGGGGCTGGGGGTCGTATGAACTTATGTACTTCAAGATCCTCATGATGCTCATATGAACATGCACAATCAAAGCGTGACTGAGATACACCATTCTCTGGATGATGACTTTACAACGAATATTATGGATTAAGAATACTGATCAGCGATACGGATTTGATATGTTTTAACATCATGATGTCTTGCCGGCATCATTGAAAACTGTTGATCGCTTCTCTCTTGCAGGAAACTGGTCTATGTTTATGTATACTGTGATTGTCTTTTTGAATTTGGTGCTAATATTGTTATGTGGAATATGGAATGGATTTTTGGATTATGGACGCGGATATTCTTTAATGGACGACGGCTGAATTATGAATGACGGACCAGACGCTTGTAACTTAGATCTAGAGACATTAGTTTGGTGTCTACTCAAGTTTCCATTGTGAAATGTATTCTGGAATGTTGGTTGCTGAGACGATCCAGTTATACTTTTATTGTCATCTTCGTTTTATAGGATGGTGAATCCATCCTCAGCCTTTTCGTGGCAGCATATGATTTTGTAAGGTGATTATCTCAATGCATGCTTACAGTACAATATATAATAGGGCATGACGGAAAATACAATTTTCTCATATCAATGATGACACTAGAGCAGCCATCTTTCCAAGGGGCGGCGGAATCTCTACCAGAATCTCACAGGTCAGATTGAGTTAAAGCTTGACACAAATGGGATTAATGTTCGTCTGATTCAGACAAAGCGAACTGTATATATGCAGTTACGTATTATTTGGCTGATCGTGTATTGCTCGTGTATACATTTGTTTTCTCCTAAAATGTCTTGTACATTTAAATGCGTTATCGATTAGGAGAGTGATCATGACCATGATTTCCGCGGAGTAGTTACATTTCTACAATATTGTGTTCACAAATGAATCACGATATTTGCCATAAGAATATATATGCCTGCGTAGTATAGCGGTGGATTTACATGATGTAGGAACAATTAAGAGCTGCCAAAGTATGAATCGAAAATGTATGTTCGGATAAATTTGTATTATTTATGAGTATGATCAAAATGCTGCCCGTCAGACATATAAAGATCAACTCAAATAAATACTGTCATCTTATGAGCACCGACTGTTGATTCAGAGAAGGAAAGTAGGGTTTCAAAATCCGGGGAAGTAAATCGTAGCAATGATAGGTAATTTAAAATCGTTACATTTCACCTACCTCTATTTGCCCATGTGAAATTAAATTTCCTTTTAGCTAAAATTAAAATTTTCTTCTTAGCGCGAAAAATAAAATCCAGGGAACATACACAGAATATAAACAAGGAGCTTAACGTGACCCAGGCTATTCAAGACGGTCCTCAACATTTCATGTTCAGCAACCGAAGGCATACGCTAATTGAAATCCCCGGTCTTCACCCTAGTTGAATTAAGCACATGTAAACCAGAACATATTCACAGATCTGATATGATATTTCGTCTCAATGAATTTTGTCACCAAGTCTAGGAATATACAATATATTTACGTATATTTGTATATATTTAAGACTATAGGTGATATATGAACAAATAATACATGGCAAAGTACAGTCAGGGCCACAGTGGTTGATGCACGGAACAAAAAATCGAAACTTTAGAACAATAAAGTTTTGGCGAATAAATTGATTCTTAAGTACCAAAATGGGGTGAACGGGAACCAAGGAGTGAATAGGAACAACAAAATTGAAAGTTGTTCACGACGTATTATTTCCAAGGCATAAGTAACTGACAAGTCTGTTTTCCTTTATATTGGTACTGTCAACCTCAAGCTGCCTGGTAATGACTGACTTGGCTAAAATGTGATAAAATGTGTGGTGTAGCAAATTCCGAAGTCATCTCCACGACAGAGATTGGGGATGTGGTCCAAACTTTGGTTCCACCACAGCCCCTGTTGGACACAACTGGCTGATTCTCTCCCAGGACCTCAGGATGACGGCACTACAGCTGTGATTCATGGGATTACTGAGTTAGATTGATAGAAAATTTTTAATATTTTTTTTTATTTCTTTAAGAAAAATTGACGGAAGAGTGGGGTGCATGGGAACAGTTAGTTTTCAAGGAAAAAATATACATATATCTTCAACAACTAAAATGTATACTATACAAGTGCAAAGGTTTCTTGGGTGGAACCAAATAGGACAAAAATAACTTGTTAAACTCAAAAATAAAATGCACACACTTGTGCAAATGCTCAAATCGTTCGTATTCACCCCATTTTACGGTAAGCTGCTTTGTCATGTTTGTAATTACCAGTACCGGTACAGTATATCAAAGACATTGTGGGTTTTTTTAACTCACTCATCGTTCCTATTCACTCTTTTGGGTGGTAGAATAGAAATATCATGACAAGAGGTGTTACTGTTCCTATCCACCCCAAAATTGGGGTGAATGGGAACAGTCAGTTTCAAAAAATATATTCAAATATCTTCAACAAATAAACTGTATTCCATACAAGTGCAAAGGTCCTTTGGGTGGACACCAAATAGCACCAAAGTAAAATGTACACTCTCGTGCAAATGCTCAAATCGTTCCTATTCACCCCAGTTTACGGGGTATTTCTTTCGAGAGGGCGATATTCTCTGGAGAATTTTCTGTTTTCTTGAGCTTTCGTCGACAATCTACCTGCATTGAAATTCGAAGAGTAAACCATTGCATATGTCCTATCATTAACCTATGCATAAGCGATTTTTCCACGAAACAATAGTATTGATGGTAATCAAAAAATGTTTAAATTCTGCGGTTAAACCACGTAAATCACCATGTATGGTTGTCATAAGGTATTGCTGCGGAAAAATCGGGCTTTATTCACATTTATCCAAGCATAACATCCGAGTGCTTCAAGTGTGAATGACATACACTTGAAGAAATACACTATCCACTGTCTCTCACAAGTTCTGGCTTCAACATAATTGATTTGAAGGAAATACACCAACACACCGGCATCAGATGTACTAATGCTTAAACTTTCCATCTTGCATACTCTGCCGAATGCAATTTATGTTCCCCTTGTATGCATTTCTGAAACGCGCTCTTGTGACATTTTGTTGAGAGGCACCATTAAATTATTTTTATAACTGTATTACGACCCACAAATTAACTCTATTTCGTGCAACTCTTTCATGTATACAGTTGACTCTGCACCTTCATCACGCAAGTTGTTGCAGTTAAATCACCCCTCAACATTTCGGAAAAACCATCAAGCTCGACGACAACAAGATCATGAAACCCCGAAGTATTTGCCAGACAGTGTCGTTTAATACGGGGCAGACACACTACTTTTGGACTTTCTTCATGTCGCCTCTACTTGTATCCTGATTCAAATCCAAAGAACATATATTCCAGTAGTCCAACAGTATAGATATGTCAAGGAGTTTTCACACTATTCTCCTCAAGCAATTTGAAGCTGATTTTTTGTATAAGGAGACCAATTGTTGATTTATGCATAACAAGACCCTACAACGAGCATACACTGGTGATTTACATGACGTTCGATGTGGACACGCAGAATCCTAAGGAAACTCGAATGAGCACAATGTGACTACAAACACCAATAGTTTTTTTGGAAAAATATCGCTTTTCATTCCCATTGACCTCCGCTACAATTTGCATCGATTAATGATAGCACTTCTAGCGTCTCGCTGTTCAAATTTGTATTGCATGTAGAATCCTTCGGAGATTCATATATTCATTTAAAGGAATACTGTACAAAAGTAATGGCATGGCTTATATATACCGAAAAGTGTATACGTTGTCACTAAAGAACAAATCCATGGTTTCGCATGCTAAACTGGTCTAAAACTTCTATACAGTATTGAAGATTTACCGCGGAGATCAAGAAAGGAAGGAAATATATATAAAATTTATATCTGCATTCTTGTTTAGCATATTCCTAACAACGCGCAATACGAGTGAAATAACGACATTAAACAAAATCTCCCACACAACACGTTATCACTGTGGTTGTTTTCCCTCTTTTCTATTCACTCTGGATATGGTGAAAAATTACCTTCTCGTCCATATTGATCCTACGTACTAGTCTAGTGGCTGGTGCCATTTCTGAGCAAAATCGTGACATGCAGGATTAAAGCAACAAGCTCGGTATAGTTGATGTTCACATAATACACAAACATTTCATATGGCGGTGCTCGGTCTGGGTAACCTACTTTTCATGAAAATCCAAGATGGCGCCCAAGATTGCCACTTAACATATGGATGTGCTTATATGTGCTTGTATTTGAGCTGGAATGTTACTTGAAATGTCTCTATATTTGTTTTCGCGTACAAGGAATCGATATATTGATTCTTGAATAGGCTAAGCAGTCATGTCACAAATCAAGAAAATTACAAAGATGTCGGCAGGCAAGTCAATATGGTAGAATATTATGTTATGTACATGACATGATAAGCTGTTGAATGATTTCACCGGCATGATCCATTACATTATCGTTCATGTTAGCTGAGTAGTGTTATCAAAACTGGATATGAGCTAAATGTTCTTTCCACAGTCCACCATATCGCACATACTATTTGATACTGTTATATATTTTACTAAGAATCATTTAGTGAAACAACTCTCGATATACGCATTCAATACACAGTCCGCCATTCAATATTCAGTTGTCGTCCATTAAAGAATTTCCACTGACTTAATCCATATAACAGCTTTAGCAGCAATTAGAAAAGCACTCATAGCATACATAAAGTTAGGCTAGTTTCCTGCAAGATAGATGAAGTCAACGATTTTCGCTGATGCCGGTAAGATATCATGATGTATGAAGGCCAAAGGTCATGAAACAGTCACCCAGAAATGAGGTTATTACTACAGAAACATAGATCCTGACTCAATGACAGGTGGAGGCGTCGTGAGCTGAATTCCCGAAGAAATGTATCTTTGTCTCAAAAGTTATTTCATTAATGAAATGAATGAACATAGGATGTCTTGTCAACAATTTAAGACTCTACGATGTTATTTGAGCAATACAGTCTCCAAGATATCATATAGAGAATTCAAACTACAAGATATCATTTCAACAGTACGATCTACAAAATGTTATCCAAAACAACCGACCAAATTCTGAGATATCAAGAATCAGCATGTAGATTATTATATCAGCAATCCATTTAAGATATGTTAGCAATCTCCAACATATCATATGCCAAGTTTAGTCTCCATGATACATGTAGCTACCCGATATCAATAGCTGAAACTTCAAGATATGCGATATGTACAGTTAAACGTACAACATATGCATTAAGTCGTAGAATCGTCATCCTCCACAGTACTGGCATGGCTGCAAAGATTCAAATGGTTCAACCTATAATATGATATGATATGATCTGTATGCGATCTAAATGATGAACAGCTCAATCTTCAATATCAGTGTTAACAGTTGAACGTCCAAAACATGAAATATAAAAAAGTCTGAAAATGTGTCACACGACATGAACCAATAGACAGGAATATAAAATAATCAACGATTTCTTACACGGTCAGTCTTTGACAGTACAGCTAAAATTCTTAACTTTTACCAAAATGTCGCTAGAATGCTATCGAACCCTCTGTTCGATAAGAAACTGTCAGATGTTGTTGTTGTTGAACTCCATGAGCTCGTATAGCGTACCGAAAAAAGCTGTGGATCATACAATGAAATCCGAAAAGTTGACAATAAGCTCCCTGTAACTAATCATCAGAAAAACAATTTCAACATAAAGTTCGACAGCTGCAATTTTTCAAGTTTTTAAATTTGTTTTTACTTAATAAAACTTAAATGTTCTCATACAAGAGAAACATGATATAGACCCTAGACGTACAGTCTCTCCAATTTGTCTGCCGACTGAAAGTTGTTCGCCAATATCAATGTACGCAGAAACTGGATTTTTACCGTTATCCGAACGTAGAGACCGACACAAACGCCTCTTCTACAAATGATAAATGAGATTACTCCCACTTATTTAAATTCCCCCTCTAACCTCAAGTATGACTGCTTATCAGTTGCGCAACACTAACAATATTGTGCTTGCCTATGTTGGAATCACACTGTATTTTAACACGTTTCTTCCTTCTGAGGGCCCTCGGTGGCCGAGTGGTCTAAGGCGCTTCGCTGGTGATCGATCGCCTGAATCGGCAAGGGTTCGAGCCCAGCTGGTCCATGTGTGGAAGTTTGTCAATTACTTACCGACGGACGGTTGGTCTCCGGGTTCCTCCACCAACCAAACTGACTGTCACCATATGAGTAAAACAACCTTGAGTGTGACATTAAGCCAATCTCCCCTCCCCTTCTTCCTTCTGTTGTTGAAATAACCTTGATGCAAATATTTGCCTTCATACTCTTCTTTCTACCGAAAATTACCTCGTAACGTTCCTCTATTTTACTATGTTGGCAACCGTAAACTCCAGATTATTTATTCACGGTTGAGACGTGGATGTCGCTCACTTAATGCACATATGTATCTACGATGTATCTCTGAAAATCCTTGTTGTGCTTGTGGATATGACGACGAAAAACGAGAGCACTTTCTTCTGTTTTGTTCTCTTTACACACCAATTAGAAAACAGATATTTCAAGTACAAAATTATTATATCGAATCCCTTTCATAAGGAAACCTACGACTTAAATTTGAAGAAAATACAGATATCTTTATCAGTGTCCACACATTCAAGAGTTTCGGGGTAATGGTAGCCATCCAGGCAGAACCATCATACGGCATTCATTTTATTGCCATCTTTTATATCTTTTGGCTGCAAGAGAATGTTTATATGTACACACTTACTCTATTTATATTAAAATATTAATTATTTGGACATACTATCTATTTTAATGGAACCTTATGTGACTATACGCTCCATTTACAATGTTTACTAATAGTAACAGGTGCTCTTGATTCACAGGAACTGCTAATTATATATACATATAATTTATATTGAGATTAAAAATGTATATATCAGATTGCTTACTTCAAACATTTGTATATACATTTGTTCACCTATTATTACGTATTTATTGAATTTCTCATCATCATAAACAATTTTCGGCATCTTAGCCTAACGTTTTGTTTCCTCTTGCCGTCTGTACTGTCACCATGTTTGTCTGGGAGAGGCGTTAGTATAGGCTTGCCTGTTCGCCAATCCAGTGTATTAAACAATATATTGTTTAAACCAACGTCCAAGGCCAGTGTATAATTTAAGCAGTTAAAGTTGTCAGCGATCCTAGTTCACAAAGACTATATTCAGCATCGATCAGTTCTTCCCCACAATGTTTATCGTGGTAAAGTGTTTAGACAAGCAAATGGTCGCTATATAACACCAAATCGATCATAGTCTCAATACGACGAACACGGTATTTTTCCTCATTTCGTGTAAACTTCACATTAACATGCTCATAGACGGAAGCATTTGATTTCATGATTGTTGTGTTTTACTACCCACAAGCTCGTGAAGCAAAGATATTTTATCTATCAATGCGACCGTTCCGCTGTGTACCCCAGACATACAGTGTAATGGCAAGAGCAGAGCAATGGTGAACAAATTCTTTGTGGCGATGTCTTGAACCTGCGACATCGTTTATTGTCATTCTAAAGTAAAAGGCTCTGCCCGAGTCACTACATAACATCACAGCAATCGTAGTCTCAATACGATAAACACGGTCTATGCTCTATGACACACATAGAGGGAAGCATGTAATTTCATGATTGTTGTGTTTTACCACCCACAATCTCGAGAAGCAAAGGTCCTTTTTCATGGTTAGCTATCACGGTGTGCCTTTTACCGAGAAATACATCGTAATGGACAAGAGCAGAGCAATGCTGAACAAATTGTATGTTGCAATGAAATGAATATTCGACATATTTTGTCATTCGAAATTTCGTCATTTAAATGACGTCCAAAAACCATAACAATGGCAAATATTATAATATGCCACTGCCCACTCGATTAACTGTCGCACATCACTCAACACACTTACACTACTTATCCCTTAGCCATTGTTTAATCAACCTCTGGTGCTTAGTGGGTTGAGTATTTTACTGTACCAACTACGGTTTAATAATCACCCATTGAAGTCACTGATTGAGCAACAATTATCAGTCTCTATTTATGTTGTGGCATTGGGTTGAATCTTGCATTGCATTATTCTTTTCTGTCAATCTCGGTTTAAATATAAATATAGTTATTGGGGCGATATGCAAGAGGTGGGAAAATTGACGATGTCTGGGGGCTAGAAAGCAATCATATGACTCTACAGGAAAGCTTCCCTCGACCCCTCACATTTAGATCCGAGACTACGGTGGATTATCGGATGTAGCCTTAGCATCTCAGCCGCGCTTTTATTGCAGGTGTTCGTGTGGAGACTATGAGATATTCACACGGCCCATAGCACCGGCATAAGCGGAATTAGATATGCTAGCTCTGGAGCTCTGATTACAAACGTCTGGTCCGTCATTCATAATTCAGCCGTCGTCCATTAGAGAATATCCGCGTCCATGATCCAAAGACCTATTCCATATTCCATATAACAGTATTAGCACCAAATTCAAAAAGACAATCATAGTATACATAAACATAGGCTTGTTTCCTGCAAGAGAGAAGCGGTCAACAGTTTTCAATGATGCCGGCAAGACATCATGATGTTCCAAAAATATCAAATCCGTATCGCTGATCAGTATTCTTAATCCATAATATTCGTTGTAAAGTCGTCATCTAAAGAATGATGTATCTCAGTCACGCTTTGACTGTGACTGTTCATATGAGTACCATGAGGATCTTGAAGATCAGCTCAAACAAATAACTCAACTGTTTTTTAATAGTTGAGCGCCGATGACGTTTCTTGGAGTAAACTCTCCAAGTAAATGCAAGAATACCCAGAAAATACATGTCCCATCGTGCTATTTTAATTTGCAGGTTTGAAAATATTATAATAAATAATTGTGCTGAAAAAAATATTATATTTGTTTGCTTTTCCATTAAAACACTTGTGCAAGAACCATTTCAATATGATTGCAAAATACTGAATCAATTATATAGGTATGGGGTTGTGTCCATGTGGGGAAAATGTTGTGGTTGGCAAAACGGCCAGGTGTGGATATGTCAGGATGGGAATGTCCTGGGGGAGAAATGTCGAGATGGGGAAATATCCGAACACTATATATTTCTACCAAAAATCTAATGTTCTTGTTATTATTCACTACGTCGTTCCTGATATAACTTCAATACTGTGCACTCATCATTTGCGATTCGACGCAAAACACCTTGTCAACTAAACCCTATAACCATCAACGTTCACAATAGCGGGTGAAAGAATTTGTTTTACGTGAAAATGGACTAATTACGTTATGTCATTGCAACTGCAACAACATACGCTACAAGAACCCGCATTCCATGTGGAACAGGACATGGTCAGTCTAGAAAATACGTACTCCAAAGCCAAATGTGGATTCCCATCTCCTGCTCTTCTTGGACATGGTTAAGTTCGACCGGGTGAGGTATTTCGCCTCGACGGCGGTGGGTTCACTCTCATACGAGACGCCGAAACAAGGTCAAATTTCAGAGCAATAAAGAGGAGAGAACCCAACTGAAAAATATCAGAATTACTGAAAGAGTGATATGTGATTATCGTATTTGCCCTGAATAAAGTTGTACTAATTTCAAAATATGGCTACAATAGCAACCGGCAATCAAGCCCTATATATTTCAGATAGTGAGAACGGTTTTATTCAATTCATATCAATCACGTAGACATCGCTAACATTTATTCAGTAAACATAAAATTCATAACCCAGAAAATCGCAGAAATAAACTCATTGGTCCCAATATAATGGATTTGTTTTCCAAAATATTTCTAGTAAGTTAGAATTCCAGTTAAATTAACCATAGACTTTCATTTGTTATTGTATGAAAACCCTAAATCGCAGGATTGTGATTTGAACCATAGTACGTCTGTCGACCATGGCCGTTTGCTCTATTTCGTAAGTGAAAACAATTTTAGCCGGGACATGTTTAAAACATTTCAAGTTGAGTTGATGACAAAATATGTGACTTCTGTTTTTCCGAGGATTAACCATACATCATTTAAACTTGCCACCTCGCTCACGAGCTAAGATGCGGTTGAAAGAACTTGACTTTCTTGTTATTGATGTATATATTACGCACTACTTATCTGACTTTTGTGTGATAAATCATTTCCCTCAACGTGCAGAGAATACAATGTCGAGCTTTGTCAACATTATCTGACACATGGTTTTAAATACATTGATCACTCTGTGTATTTACCCAGATTCTGCTTGCGCACATCATTCGTCTAGCTCCGATGGTGCCTCCTCCTATACTACCTGAGAACAAGGCCCCAGAGCCAAACCACTCACCAGATGTAGTTGTTGGGGAAAATGCCGGACGGGCAATATTTGCCGAACCCGTTGACCATGACCAATAAAATAATTCGATTCTATGTCCTCGCTCCAACAGATAGTTCAGCTGAATAAATGTCGGCAACTGTGTGTTCGAATATCTGGGTCCTTCTGTGCTTCTACGACCAATGCTACCACAACAAACTTGGTATTTGATAAACTGGTTCAACGAGCAATAATCTGTCTGGAAACGGCGAACTCTACCGCAAATTCATCGACGTCAAATTGTTTTGTTTTTGTTCGTGCGTGCATATATTGTATTAGGGACGAAACTACATCATTTAAGATTATTCTGCAAATATTTGGTATAATGAAACAGTTGTTGCGCGCTATGGTGTGTGGCAGGCGAAATTCAACTCGTGTTTCCCCCTGTCTTGAGCAGGTAAAGCTAATGTCTCACACCACAGTGTATACTATCTGTGTAATAAAAATCTCAGTAAACTCATATAATATCACAGAACCCTGATGTACCATTTTGCTTTACCTAGAATGGTATAATAAATGACTTTTGACAGTAATTACCATTGATTGACGCAAATTGGAAGTTAATCATTTCATAGAATGATACCAATTACATCTGATGACAGCGAAAGGCAGCAAGAGTGATAAGGATGATTTTCAAACAATTTCAGGTTAAAATTTTGAGTAAAACCTATGTAATATACTGAGGTTCATGCGAGGCTGTTCATTCTCTAAACTGTCATATATCAATAGATATATTTCGTTCTGGACACACATTAGGACGGACTATATGTTGAGTAACCGGCTGGCTTGCTGAACAATATGCTATCCCGAAAACTATACTATTGCTGTTAAGTTTACGACAATGACAGCTAACAGCGGGGAAAATGCCCGGATTTTGTCTGTCTATCTTCGTAGGTTTATTGAGCGGAAAGGAGAAGGCTAATGATGAATCTTCAGGTGACAAAAACAGTGAACCAAGAAATGTTAACCATGCTGTATATTCCTGGAAATATCAAAAAGACATTTCGTATAAACACTATAAACTCTGAGTGATTACATGAACACACCTGGGATCTTAAAGAATAAGAGTTTAAGCGGCGTCTATGTCCAAGGGAAGCGGGAGGATTATTAGGATTATGGATAAGGATTATCGGTTCGATGAAACGGAACGTTCGAGGTTTGGTTGTTATATCCTGCATTTGAGGAACAAAAGACGTGAATAAAATTACTTTATTGCAATGTACTGATTATACATGCTTCTGAAATATACGCAACATAACAAGGATGGTGAAAAAAAGATGCCGGTGTACTGACAAGAACCATATGCCCCCACAGTGAAATATAGTGACTGTGTAATTCTAATATTCATAGAGACGTATCACTCATGCCTTATTACTTTAAGGATGATGCACTCATGTGCAGCAGTAATGATAATGTGATACATATTTTAAAATATACATATGTACGTGGAGTATATCTCATAAGACTGTGAGTCTTATAATTATGAGTATTAATAACGTTGATTCTAATATTATAAATTCTTTGTCCAAGATCTGCAAGAAACGTCCATATCTGACCAGCTGATGAAACGTACGCGATGAGTTTTCTCAATAAAAGTAACACGATCTCTACCATGTTTGCTAGAACTACATGTCATATTATTACGCTGATGGCGCGCACCGATATGAACACGTTGTAGTTATACTCAGTAGGATACAAGATATAGGAGTTGAAACTCTCCTTCGCTTTACAATGCTGCTTTGTAAAACATGTTTGATATCGATTTCCGGTAGGACATACGTCGTCTATATTTGCTTGACTGTGTTTGTTTGAGTTGCTAATTGCACAAGTGACATAAATTATGTAACATAAGCGTTTAATGTACGTGTTCCATTGTGACGTGAGATACGATAATTGAGGAATCGGAATATGGCGAATACATAATCTCTCCTGTTGGTATTCGCTAGATCGCTAAATTACGATATATGTTGGGTAATTAGTAAAATTGGTCTATTGACATTTGACATTCCGAGGAACGTTACTCTCATGAGATAGCTTTCTGTACGAACTTAGGAGCTTGCCTATGTACTCTGGAAAAAAACAGTTGTGTACAGAATTGTGCATCTACAAAAATGTGTATCAGAAGTACACAATGTGTGTACTTTTTCCACACAAATTGTATCACAGCTACACAGTGATTGTAGATGTCCAGTTTTGTTACAGCGATGTGTACCTATGGTTCACAGTTTGTGTACTTTTGGTACACAGTTGTTTTCAGAGGGTAAATATATTATTTCTGTTGCTGGTCTTTGGACACATCCGTTCTAGATGCTCATGAAAAGTTTTCTTTGGAGCTGATGTATGCACCGGTAGCTAGTATTTTCCCACGGACATAGTAATAGAAAACTTTGTAACACCAAAATCAAAATACTCTAACACGAGTTCAATTATCTTTCGTCTTGCTAAAACCCACGCGGATACAAAATATAGGATAAGGTGATGGCATGATTCAGATTCCATTAAAGCAAAATTCTATATTTCCAGTAAAATGGAGCTACTGAACCTCATGTGGGTACAAACTATAAGGTAAGATGGCATAATTCAGTTTCCGTCAAAGCAAACGTGTAGAGACTACTATCAGATTATTGTAGACAGTGCACACACATTGGCAAGACAATGTTGCCCTTAGAGCAAATGATTATCGTCTGCATATCGAAACTGTCTCCCAGACCTGCATGTATTGTGACAAACCTGATGGCTTTGAAAGGCCAAATAGCCCATCGAATACATGTGCGAAAATGACAAAGATGCAGTCTGCTTAAAATCGTTATCGTGGAGGTGCAGATGGATGTTTCCTCGATATTCCTCGATGATTCAATTTAGAATTAGTTGAGCTTCACTCATTGACTCCCCTTCCATAAAGATGACCAAGCTGCATCGTGTAACGATCACGAAAAGAAACGGTTAATAAGGGGCAAATGCAGATACTGACATGGAGAACATCGGTTATGTTGCTCTTTTGTTTTGGGCGCACTCGCCTAATAATAGCAAGGCAATGTAAAGATCAGCAGCAGTATATTAGTATATATAACCCAGAGGGGAAATTGAAACACCAATTCGAAACAAGAGCATAACAGTCACTATTGTCACAATACAGCAGAATGGTGAGTTTTACGTATCAGAGTGAGTTGCTGGTGATCAGTGACCTTGACCGTTGAGATGTTGACTCAATCTTGGTACCCGACACATCGCTTCCTACTAATGCATCAACTCACAAAAATATAATTTGCAGTCGGTTTCTGACTTTGTTTTGAAATTTGACATTCCCAGGAATGTTTTTTATTGTTTCGGCGGAAAATCTAAGCCGTACGACGTCGGACATTACTGGATAATTTTTCTATGTTTCTTGCATTTACCAGGTTACCCCATGTTAAGGCGTTTACTCCATCAGACGTCCATGATGCTCATCCATTAATATCAGATGTGTTGTTTGAGCTGATCCGTCAGCACAGATCCCGAGCTAGCGTATCTAATTCCGCTTAAGCCGGTGCTAGTGGCCGTGTCTCCATATGAACATTTGCAATAAAAGCGCGGCTCAGATACTAAGGCTACGCCCGAGAATCCACCGTATTCTCGGGTCTGAATGTTAGGTGTCGAATACAGCCATATGGTTGCTTTTTAGTCACCATAAGTCGTCAATTTTCCCACCTATTGCATATTGCTCCAATTGTATTTCCAGTGGCAATGGTCGTTGACCTTAAGGTCTCGATAGGTGTCTTGTTTGCCATCAGCATGATATATTATCACAATCTACATCCTTGGACCAGCGTAATAGTCCAATTATTTTTATATAATTTTCTGTTCGGGGGTGCCACTGCGTTATTGTCCTATTGATCTATTTGACTTTTGGTAATTTCAGTACTTGGCATATCGTCTCTCACTGATTAAAAATGAATTTTGAGGATTCCCTGATTTTCAGGCCAGTGATCTTGATCTTTAACCTACCGGTATGCGACATCTGCGTGACTCTATAATTATCCTGGTCAAATTTGAGAGAAATCGATTAAGTTGCTGGAAAGTTAGGTAACTAAATCAGAAAATTTCACGAGATAATCCCTATATTGCACTGGATTTGAATGAAACCACTGATAGCCTAGATGGAACATCATATATGACCCCAAGAATGAAAAGAGTTTTCTTAACATAGCTAACTTCCCATTTCTGGATAGCAATATTTCAGAAGGACCTGCATACGGCGTATACATATCTCGCTTGGTAGCATTTGCTTGATAATGTACAGACTGTGACGATTTTAATCAACGCCACAGAATATTACTGAAGAAACTTCTCAAACAGGACTATACAACCAAACGCATGAATTCAAAAGTTTCTCAAATGCTGGGATACATATTGTACACTGACGGCATAATACGATTGTAGCTTGCAGGAACTCAAGCCTGTGTCTAATTCCGTATAACCGGAGGTTACGGGCCATTTGAATATCATGCTTTTTTATATCGCCATGTTGGATGAATGAACAGACACACTACAAACTCTGGAAACGACGTCCATTTGGATAACTTCAGTGATTATGATTTTATGTGTAGAACGTCATCATATCTTGTTGACATCATTGAAAACTGTTGACAGTTTCTTTCTTGTAGGAATCCATCTTATGTTTTTATCATTTTTATATCATACACATTGGAATTGGTTCTAACTGTCCTACGAATACGTCCTTCGAGTATTGACGCGGAAATACTTTTATGGACGACGGCTGAATATTGAATGTCAGATCTGACGCTTACTATTCGCCAGCTATAGCTGACGTACTCCAAAAATATATGAGTATCGTTGAATATAAGTGAAAGCGACGCTAAACCTTAATTCTCTCTCCCCTTGATGAAGTCTCATTGTGGTGGTCTTCTTAGTGTAAACACAGTTTTGTTTCTGGTTGACGTACGTGTACTGGCAAGAAACGAAAAATTGAACCATGCTCGATTAGCGAAATTTTCGCCTTTTAAGTCCGCCCTTCAAGCAAATAATTGTTTTAGTTTACGTTTAGATGAAGCAGGCTAATCGGATGAAAAATTCCACTCATATAGGTTGTAATGATTTTAGGGTTGAGATTTGTTTGCTCGGGAGTGAGATGTTGACTTACCACTATTGTATATTCGATTTGTTTTTCATCCATTTTATCAGTTCAGTGTCATAAAAAATTCATAACTTGCAAAGTTCGTGATATGTTCTACATCTCTAATATGTATCTGCGTATATGTTGTGGCGGTAACGGAGAAATCGACGAGTACAACACCAAAATATATGTGATGTACAAGGAAAGAGTTCACGATAACTGTGGAATGGATATCCACGAAGAACATAACGTATGTCAGTTGCATCAGCTGTAAAATGAAATAGGCTGAACTATTAGGTCTAAGGTTTGATAAATCTTTAAAAAGCTGGCCTGTACCTTGATATTCCACGCAAAGTTAACACATGATATTTCCCACCTATTCCTCAATAAATCGATCGGTAAGGAAATCCGAGTTGAGTAAAATCTGTAATTGATTAAGATTATTCATCTTTCAAGCTATTAATGGAATAAGTAATGAGAGTATACTATAAAACTAACATATAATAAGTACAGTCACATCTGCTCTTGCGGCCACCTATATTGAGCGACAACCTGTCTTTAAATACCACAGTATAAACGTTCCTTTCAAGAGATTTCCATGTTAAATTACCTTTATCAAATGACCACCTGTCTTAACCCTACCTGGCCGGGGGGCAAAATGGCCCCCTACCAAACTTTCTGTCCTATCTCCGGAACGACAAAAATAAATGGAGAGCTGAAACTCCTTGACTTTATAGTTTATCATATTGGGGTCATCTTGAGCCTATTCGCATAACCCCACGAGCAGAGGATCATGGGTAAATTCAAGATGGCGGCCATATGGGATACCAGAAAAGTGATGTTTTTGTCATATTTCTTCCAAATTTCCGATTTTCCGCGATGAAAAGTGAGCAAAATCTATTTTATTTCACATCACAATAATATTTACTAATTTATTATGCAGTTTCTGCGGAGAAATTGCACAAATAAGAAATTCGAAAAATCCGACTGAAAAATCGACCAAAAAATGCCGTTTTTGAAAATGACGTCACTGTGACGTCATCAAAGCGACCATGTTGGATCTTTTTACATTTTCTGGTAGAGCTTGACTGAAGGGTATAGTGCGGTAAGTTTCAGCTCCCTAGCTCAAGGGGTAAGAAAAATAATTAGGGGGCGGGCTATTTCGCCTCCCCCCCCCCCAGGCCTGGACAGGTCCCAAAAAGCCCAGGCCAGATAGGGTTAAGAGAACACTTTTCCTGTTTCCCAAGGGTGGTCGCTTAAGACATGTTTGAATGTGAATTGTTCGTACACACGTGGTATCCAACAGAAAAAGTAAGATCCAATAAGCAGATATATGGAATTGATTTATTCTGTCTTTCATATCTTTTGTTAATTGGCTACTTGTCAGTTATTCTACCCTGTTGTCTTGAAATACTATAGAAATTGGAGTTGGCAAATATCATGGAAACCATTGGCAAATAAAACCCAAGACATAGGCCATCATGATGCGGCTTCCAGAAGCTTCGAGTTACTACATCAGAATTATGCCAACTAACTAAATGTAGTAGACCCAATACAACCTACTCAGATTATGGCACAAACTATGTGGCGAGACCGTGTGCTCAGTCGACAAGAAGTTCAGCAAAATCTATAAGCCGGAAGGAAACAATGATCCGGATGAAGACGCTTGCTATTGTGGTCAAGATGGGCCATGGACCAGCCTTATGCAAGTCGGAGATGACATCTATAACTGTAATTCCCGGAGTCACTTTGAAGAATATGGTGTTTCGCTTTGAGACTCCAGCAGTTCCAGATTATTATTGAGGATTAGATTATGCATCAAAGTGAGATGGGAAATTAATCTAGCTAACCTTGCCTTCCTGTCTTTTGCTAATATTGATATGTCATCATACTGCGCCAAATCCCGGAACGTGATAGCCCGAGAGAGGCCTGTTCGAAACTCATAAGGAGTTCGGCCTTCATAATGAAATACCATTTTATTGTATCTCACATTGTCAGAACAAAGTCAAATGATGTATAAAATAATGATACTTTATGAACACAGGCTAGTTTCTGGTATTAAAGAACTCGATAGTTACCAATGATCCTATGGCGAAATCCAACCACATTTATTCTTTTTTCCCAATGAGTTTTCTAGTCGTTATCCAAAGTATATGGTATCTCAGTAACACTCAGACACCATATGAAATTAAACACATTATTAAAAGGGTGGTGAAAAACGATGCCGGCGTACTGACAAGAAGTAATATGACCCCACAGACAAATATACTGTACTCACAAGAACCAAAAGTGATCCCTGTGTTGATTTGTATCTCAGCCACGCTTTTATTGTAGGTCTTCATGTGGACATCTTGAACGACATAACCCCACGGTTCCTATTAGATACATAGATATTAGACTAATCAGTCCATCATATACTGGTTTAAGCGGAATTAGATACAGGATTATCACCAAAGCGTAACACTAAAGACCACTAATGCGTGGTATGTATCACCAAACTTGATAATAGCCTCTTCGAAACAACAAATTCTATCAGTACCGTACTGTACTGTATCGTGCACGAGTAGATTTCTCCGATCACACTTCGTAGTCGCCTTGATAGATCGGATCACATAAAACAGTCAAATTACAAGCGTCTGATCCGTCATTCATAATTCAGCCGTCGTCCATTAAAGAATATCCAGGTCCATAATCCAAGGACGTATTCCAAATTCCATATAACAGTATTAGCACCAAATTCAAAGATAGTGCCACGGCACTGTAACACATCTGGCTGTAACTGGCAGAAGTACATGTAGCTCTAAGAATTTTTTACTAAAGAAGTGCAATAGATGAGTTTCTAACTTGTGTTGTCCCCCCTGAACACTAAATGATCCATGCAGTAATTTCCTGAGATTTCATAACAAAGTTTCATGGGAAATTCAAGGTGCGGCCATATTGGATTTTCGAAATGGACCAAAGAAGGTATCTTGCACAATCGGACCACAAGGTAAACCTGTGTACCCAATTTGACAAAGAGCCATGCTGTAATTTCCTGAGAATTCACGATAACAAAATTTCATGGGAAAATTAAAGATGGCCACCTGGTGGCCATATTGGATTTTCGAATCGGACCAGGATAGGTATCTTGCACAACTAGACCCCAAGGGGAACCTGTGTACCAAATTTGAGAAAGATCAAAGCAATAGTTCCTGAGAAATCGCGATGACAAATCTGTGTACCAAATTTGAGAAAGATCCATGCAGTAGTTCATCAGAAATCACGATAACAATGTTTCATGGAGAAATCCAAGATGGCTGCCTGGTGGCCATATTGGATTTTTGAATCGGACCACAAAAGGTATCTTGCACAACTAGACCCAAATGGAAACCTGTGTACCAAATTTGAGAAACATCCATGAAGTGTTTCCTGAGAAACTGCGATTACAAAATTTCAAGGGGAAATCCAAGATGGCCACCTAGTGGCCATATTGGATTTTCGAATCGGACCAGAAAAGGTATCATGTACAAGTATACCCCAAGGGGAACCAGTGTACCAATTTTGAGAAAGATCCATGCAGTACTTCCTGAGAAATCACGATAACAATGTTTCATAGGGAAATCCAAGATGGCCGCCTGGTGGCCATATTGGATTTTGAATCGAAGCAAAAATGGTATCTTGTACAACTGGATCCCAAGGGGAATCTGTGTACCAAATTTGAGAAAGATCCATGAAGTAGTTACCGAAAAATAATGATGACAAGATTTCACTGGCAAATTCAAGATGGCCGCCATGGCAGCCATATTTAAAATCATATCAACACAGCATGAACAAATTCTGGTGTACTCATTGGGGGGAAAATGCATGCCAAGTTTCAGCTTAATCGGTCAAGCGGTTTCAGAGAAGAAGATGTTTACGCACGACGGACGACGCACGACGGACGACACACGACGGACGACGGACAATCAGACCCTGACATTAGCTCATCGGGCCTTCGGCCCAGATGAGCTAAAAAGACAGTATACATAAACATAGGCTAATTTCTTGCAAGAGAGAAGCGGTCAACAGTTTTCAATGATGCCGGCAAGACATCATGATGTTCCAAAAATATCAAATCCGTATCGCTGATCAATATTCTTAATCCAAATTATTCGTTGTAAAGTCGTCATCTAGAGAATGATGTATCTCAGTCACGCTTTGATTGTGTCTGTTCATATGAGCACCATGAGGATATTGAAGTGCGTGGGTTCATACGGCCCCTAGCCCCGAGTTAAGCGGAATTAGACACAAGTTACGAAACGGAACGCCATAGATCTTGCACGCTACGTTCGTATTTTGCTATCAGCATGCGATATGTATCGCCAAATTTGAGAAACTTTGAGTGGAGGCGCTAATAATTCCGAAGTGTAAATTTCATCTACAAATCAGAGACAAGCCGTGTGTAGGGTTACGTATTTTGCCAGGATAGTTACGTCATTCCTCCTATTATGACGGTATTAGGACACAGTAGGTGTGGCCAGATTCATATCTCAATCAATCAATAACCCACTCACATGACACATGACACATTTGTAAATTCAAATGGATCCGAGCTCAATGACGTTACGCGTATATTTATGAATTCTTTTGAGTGGAGCCGGTGGGCTGATATATCGGGGCTAATTCGAAGTGTGAATGGAGAAGTCAGCTCGTTTATGAAGACGACAAAAAGGGCATTGCCTACTTGCCAGCTCAATTTTATATCGAGAAGCTACGCACTAATCGACCGAGAATGACCAAACGCAGGTCACTTTAATTTGCAAAAGCTATTTCCACAACATCTTTCCGTATTTCCGTTTTAAGAAAAGGCAAGTCTAGCTTAAGTCTAAGACCCCGTAAAGTGCTCTGATCCCGTCCTGCTCTCGTTGGAATATTCCTTTCTCGCCCAACGAAACATCCGGTCGAGTTCGATGCTTTCGCGCCACCCGCCCACCCCACTCCTAAATTGTATACTGGCTAATCCATAGCTTGTCAGAGAAAGTAGATCTGTAATCCGCCGTACTTAAAGCATATGCATGCAGCTGAAAGAAGAAAAGGAAGGTAGGACTCCTTTACTAATAACTGCCGCATTGCTGGAAATGAGAAACTTTGTTCGGGAAATGACATCGGGATGACTATCAGCGGTACACAGGTCAGGGGATTCCGATGAATTTGTGTGGCCAAACTCCACTACCCCTACCGTATCCTCAACATGGAGTATCCAATCACAGTCGCTCTTCCTACTCGGCTTATCATCAAATTCACCATATATCTTGTTTAACATGTTTAAGTGTATGTCATATTCGAGATAATGGTGTGACTAATAAAACGAAATAACATTTTCTCCAACATTTTAATCCTACTCTGTCTCATAGGATTCAAAAACAGCATTCTAAAATGGCAGAGAAGTCTTTCCAGCAATGCAGAGAATGGAATAGATTTGTGACATAATTTGTAGTAGTCTGAATTGGTCAGTCGCTCCATAGGAACTTTTCAAATTCCGCCGTGCTGGTGATTCTGTGCACTACAGTAACATTAATGACATTGAAATTGATAATATTAAAGTCGCAATGCGCCCTCGATACATAACCGTTTTAGCAAAAGACAATTTGAACTATTAGGGGAGGAATACGCGCTTTGTCAATATCGGGCCTTACAGACTGGTGTTTTGAATAAGAACTTACAGTCCATCAGTATCTTCCCCAATTTACTCTGATCTTGTTTCTTACATTTGGCGTAGACACAAGTCATCAATTTCTATCAGATCTGTTGTCAAAGCTTCGCATTGTGTCTAATTCGCATGATCATTCCAGTCAAGGTGTCCCCATGAACAGTCTTAATATAATCGTATCTGTGTCTAATTCCACTTAAGGAAGTCGCATGATCATTCCAGTCAACGTGTCCCCATGAACAGCCTTAATATAATCGTAGGTACGATACAGAACATCACAGGAATCAATCTTGATCCTCTCCATGTCATCCTGAGTCAGAATATTGGCATGTGGGGTCATGTGACCTCTTGTCAGTACTCTCCATTTCCCCACCATCAAGCCATGTTATTTCCTTATAAATATACCAATCTCTTTTATTTATCTTCCAGGATAGTTAGTTCCAATATATACATACCCAAGATGGATGCAGTGGTCATATTTGAATAAACATCTTGCTGCAGTTCAACGCCTGTCCTAGTAACTCTTCTCTGTTGAAAAGAAACTTGAACGATTTGAGTATTTTGTCTTGTATGTCTGCTGGGGACAGTGGCAGTCTATTTTGAGCTTGTTGTGATTCCAAAGGCGAAATGAAGCATCTATGTACCGCATCTCGTTCAAAGGCGGTCAAACGAAGTTAGCCTCTATAGAAAGTATTTTTCATAATTATTTCCACTGCTTCATTTTCTGTAATTATCTGGAGTTTACTAGTATTTCATATCCGGTCTGGCTTAGTCAGTTACCCTATTTATTTGTTCCTTGGATATGGAGTTATGGTTTGATGTCTAATAATCTCACTGTAGATGCGACACTTTACCAGACATGTCAGAATAAGAGCAGATTGCAGAAGCTTATGTGTTTGATGAATTTTGTATTCCATTGAAGCATTGTTACACCCACTAGACAAAAATTATATCGGCTATATGTAAAGGCATAAAATCATGCAGTATTAGTGCCGATTATCCAGTATAGGGTAGATTTAGCTAGTAATAATAATAATAATAATAATAATAATAATAATAAAACTTTAGTTCATCTCGTAGTCCCACTTAGCTCACAAAACTATACTCTCCCGGGAAGAGGAAAACAGTGTCTATACAATAGTGTGTACGTGCAGATGAAATGAAAAGAAATTTTGTAAATCTAAAGTTCAATAATAATAAAATATCACTGAAATACTGGAGATAAGAAATTACAAATAAATTTTCCACAAAGTTCATATTTATGTAAGAGGTGTTGGTAACATTCTGTTATAAAAGTGATAAGCGATAATGAAGTTGTATTAGTATCAGCTATTCCATAAAATCGCACTCGATAATTCGAAACTTGTTTTGACAAATTCTGTTCTCCATCTCGGTACATATGGATTTGGACTAGAAAGATCTTAAATCGCACTGGTGAACAGAAGAAACTTTTTTAATACTATCTTATAAATAACATGTTGTGGCGCTGTTAGATCTGCAAACTAAAAACTATAACTCAAGACGTGCAACACGGGAAAGAGAGCCATTCGGGTCTTAGAAATAAATCTTTTGAGTGGCATTCGAAAGTTTCGTCCAATGTAACTCTGGCGACATTCTTTTGAATTACAAGCCTCTGGTCCGTCATTCATAATTTAGCCGTTATCCATTAAAGAATATCCGCATCCATAATCCAAAGACCTATTCCATATTCCGTATAATAATATTAGCACAAAATTCAAAAAGACAAACATAGGCTAGTTTCCTGCAAGAGAGAAGCTGTCAACAGTTTCAATAATGCCGGCATTGAAATATCAAATCCGTATCGCTGATGAGTATTCTTAATCCATAATACTCGTTGTAAAGTCGTCATCTAGAGAATGATGTATCCCAGTCACGCTTTGATTGCGACTGTTTAAATGAGCACCATGAAGAATAGGCTGTATATAGCTATTATAAAACGTTATCCTAGCCAACAGTGGTAAAACATTTTAATTCTCATTAAAAGATAAATCATGGAAGCAATCTTGTTTACAGTGTAATAATTCTACACTCTGAAATTGTCGAGTGTATCTTCTTCCCCATTGGTCCAAATGCAGACATGTGATACAAATCTTAAAAGTTTATACACCGATAAACTATGCTTTTCAACGAGTGTAAACACAGTTGCTGCCGGGACAAATTGTTTTCTACTGGGGATTTCACGGTGTCCTCGCACTACATGACCCCGAACTGACAGGTTTTATCAACGAAAACAGTACGGTATGAATGCAAATTTATTAAGCAGCCCAATGCTTAAAATGAATAAATAATTATTTACATTAAATAAAATAATAAATCAGAAGAGAATTCGCCGTCTGCTGCTGCTTTCAATCTTATTTTCCAGTTTGTATGGTGTCGGGTCAGGAGTGACGAACTCGCTATCATAGACACTGTTTGAAAATGGATATGTACTATAGAAACTTCAATCTTATTGACCCCACGATAGACTGGGTAGAACCCGAAAGTTTTAGTGATGACGATCTCAACACGGTTTTGGCCGATATGAGCGATGTCAGCCCGAAATGGCACAGTGTGTCCCGACCGGTGCTCGAAGAGTCCATTTCCGGCACGGCGACGCCCACATCTACCAGTACCAGGTTCAAAACTATGGCAAAAGAAGGAATGGGGATTTTTTGAGGAAAGCAATCAATCCAGGTCAACTACAAAACACCAGATGGGCTGTAAAAATGTTCAATGGTAATGTATTATCATGTTGATGAGAATCGAGGGACAAATCATGAAATATAAAGCCGGCAAGGCCTATGCAATCGACGGGAGGGAGGGGGTGGGGGAAGGGGGGTTAACATGATTCAGATCATGTGACATGCGTAAAGGACAATTTTGTTCAAAAGGGTTTAAATCTTCATTGCAGTATTTTGGAATAGAAATGATATACGTCAACAGTGTAGAAACGAAAATAAAAATGACAAACTTTCCGTGTCATGGTTATCCTCCTCCCATCAACATACTTACATCTGAAGTGGCTAAGTTACCCGTTTGGTAATTTCCAATTTCAATTTGCAGATTGCTGCACCGAATCTGGTCAGGGTAACTTCGATTTCAAAACCGTCCCGGTTTCGGTCCTGAGAGAGTGTGAAGATGAAACATTTCTACGCCTTAGCTGCACCCAAGAAACCGCTGTCTGGCCCGCAATTTGAGGATTACCACCGATATTCTATAAAGAATTTACGAGCTGCATTGAATCGGCATCTTCGGAATATCGGTAGAGGAAATGTTGACATTGTCCCCGACTGCGAATTCCATCATGCAAACGCTCTACTGAATGGCAGCTTGAAATTGCAGGCCCGAAGTGGAAAGGCCCGCCCAGCGAAACATATAATGTACCGCACGTGGTATTTACTTGTCGTTCAATTCGTCACCCGCAGACTGGAGTTCCATCCCCAGTTGAGGACGAATTCCTTCGACTTCCGCGTCGAAGATCGTGGTCAGGAATATGCCGTTCTCGACCACGACCCGGCTCTGAAAACGGCACAAGGGTGAATGACCCCTACTCCATGCAGGCAGACAAACGTACATGTATGTACGCCAGCTGCGGAAATCTTTGGCCTGTCCAGTTCCGGAAACACTTGCTATTGACGTCGCATTCCAATATCACTATGCTCTTCTGTTCGTCGAAGGAAGGGGTGTGTGTTGACCATCCAGACTAGTACAGCGAAACGCCTCTAAAAATAAGGCATTCGAAGTGTTCATGCCGATGATTTCAAAGGAGGCCAAACGGAGCCTCAAATACACGGCCCATTCACTCAAGGCAACTGCCATCACCACCCTGAACGACGCACCCCTAAAATCCTCTTCCACTGACTCACCTGTCATGTCTTCCACGTCTGGTGGTTTCTTGCCTGGTGGTCACTTTCACAGTTGTTCTCTAGCTTCAACGGACAGCAGTAGAATGATTCTCACGCGCTCGCGCGCAACTTTAAAAGTTAACCATGTTGAATATTCCGCTAGATGAAGCAGTTCCGATGTATATTCAAGTTTACGTTTCAAGTCTAAAAGGAAACCATACATAATTTTGATGTACTATATTCAGCAATAAATACATATTTTATTTATTCGAAAATTTGCAATGGTTTCGATTGCTTTTGTTCTGAATGAAGCGGATGGATATATGTATGATGAGAAGTGAACAGGATAATTATCTGGTCATACATTGTTGGACTCGAGCCAATTCTCCAGTCAATTCCAGTTTTTCGCCGCGGTAAATTTTTACTTCCTATCTTTCATAAAATCTTTTAATTTAAATTATATTCTGATATACGAGAGTGCAGAATTATAAGGAAGTACTTTTTTCATTTTGCAGGTTTATCGGTGTATAAACAATCAAATCATGCTTGCAAGCTCGCAAGTTCACACACTTTGACCCACACCATTTGATTAAGTTTATACACCGATAAATCTGCAAAAGTAAATCCTTAAATTAACGTGACTGTTCCAACTTAAATTTTTATCCAAAATGACCCATAGTAGCTTTTCTTGTTTACATTTTGGTTCATGGAATGATCGTGTTGTTGTTGCGAAGCAATCAAAACACATTTAGTTTTGTCAGTATTTACAGACATTTGGTTTTCCTTACCCCAAACTACTGCACCCAAATAATCAGCATTTAAACAAGCTTCAACTTCATCAGTTGTTTTTCCATATGAAGAGAAGGTGGAGTCATCTGCATAAATGTCAGTTTTTGCATCTTCAGTGTACAATGGAAAGTCATTTATGAAACCCAAACAGAAAAGAAAGCCCAAAGGAGACCTTTGTGGCACTCCATGTAAACCCGAAGAAATATCTAATATATGACCTTTGATACATACATTTTGCAGACAGGAGTTAAAAAAAGTTATTGCGGTAAATCTCAAATTTCTTCAAAAGTAGACTATGGTCAACTAAATCAAAGGCTTTCTTAAAATCAATAAAAACTACACCCGTTAATAAACCACCGTTAACAGCTTGGTAAAATTTACCAGTATGTTTTGTGTTTTTCATTCAACAACTTGTTCAACATTAGAAAATCATGAAAATGTTTGTGAACATGTTACTCTAACATTTTAGATAACACAGGTGAATTTCTGGGCTTTCGGTATGATGGCGAGAGGGGTGGGGGTAATTTAAGCTATATTTTGCATTAGCGTGTGTTCAATATGGATTTATTTGTCATGTGAGCCTGTTCCCCATAGGACCATTTAGCCGTTTATGCATAATGTTCGCCCTTTTCAAGGCCTATTCTATCAGCATTAAAAAGAACTAAAAAAAATACAGCAATTTTCATGAGACGTTTTATTCCAAAATATCATCACGCACATCGGCAACGACATCTCGGCTTAATACACAAACATAAATTGTGCATCTGTGCTAAACATGAGCAGTGTGACTAACGTCACAGGGGTAAGCATTAGGACTCCGACGAGAACTGAACTCTTGGAAATCCCCACCCCCAGTTGAAATCCTGCCTATATTAAGATGGGCGCTGCCCAAGTCAGAATCACCAGTGATTTTCATCAAAAATCACCAGAAATTTTCATCGAAAGTAGGTCAGCTCAGAACTTGTTGGTAACAGTCTCCTAATGCGCCTTCATTCCAAAAATAAATAACGATCGCCGATTTAATTTTACAATTTTTTAACTAAAGAAAACAGATTGAATAATAAAAAGTTCAGTAGATTTCAGGCTTTACCTGTGAAAATACATTTACATCTCTTTAATGGATTTCAGTGCCCTTGTCCAGGACCAAAACAACTTTTTGAATCGCATTATTTTCCCAATTTGCCTCTTAATACTGTAAATCATATCTGTTTAATTTCGTTTCCCATAATGTAGCAGTTACTAGTAATCAAAACATGTGAGTATATAGCAAAAGTGTGTGTCTCAAGTTAACGGCAGCTGTTCAAATGTCCCCTAGAACGGTAATAAATTAATAAAGACGTCAACATATGAACTCATAGAATCTGCACTGCCGATGGTTTAATGTAATACCGGTACCATCTGTTGTGATATTTTTTTAACTCTCAGACAGATCTGTTTATTTTTGTCTCTCCTGCTCTGACCTCTAAGAACAATTTAATTATTACACCATGGCAAAATTAATTGCATTCTCGAATCCCAAGCCTATCAGACTGTTAGTTCTGATCTGTTTATAGGCCTATTGGGGGTGACCCAGCTACACTGCTGTGACCTCTAGCTCTCAAAACAATTACGGATGGCATATCCCACCACGTTTTGTACTGTGTTATATATACATTGGGTTCCCAATGGGCATGACAGTGCACTCGCTGAGCCATCAATAAATAATTAAAAAAATAATTATAAATCAAATTTTCATCAGAATTCGATCAGCTCAGAACTTGCTGGTAGCAATGCCCTAATGCACGTTCATGCCAAAAATCAAGGTTCTAATGTCAATGGTTCTCCTTATTTTGCCGACGAAAGGATTCGGATGGAATGACTCACTCATTACCGAACAATTTGCGATCTGTAGCCTACTTCGTAGGAATATTGAATTTTCGATGTTTCAGTCCATGGTAGATGCTTCATATGCTGCTGCCAGGGTTAAAAATTCTAGTTGCTGCTGGCAATTTTATTGGTCTAACCATCAAAACACATGAGCAGTGTGACTAACGTCACAGGACCTACGAAGTAGAGTAGGCATTAGTACTCGAACGCGAACTGAAACTCTTGGAAATCCCCACTCCCAGTTGAAATCCTGCCTATATAAAGATGGGCACCGCCCAAGTCAGAATCGCCAGTAATTTTCATCAAAAATCACCAGAAATTTTCATCGAAAGTAGGTCAGCTCAGAACTTGTTTGTAACAGTCTCCTAATGCGCCTTCATTCCAAAAATAAATAACGATCGCCGATTTAATTTTACAATTTTTTAACTAAAGGAAACAGATTGAATAATAACAAGTTCAGTAGATTTCAAGCTTTACGTGTGAAAATACATTTACATCTCTTTAATGGTTTTCAGTGCCCTTGTCCAGGATCAAACCAACTTTTTGAATCGCATTATTTTCCCAACAATACAACAAATTTTTATATATAGTACTATAGTAGAAAGGCAGCATTTATGTAGTTTACGGTAATTCAACTCAAGACCAACACCTTCTCTGCACAAGATAATAATGATTCTATGTCATTCTCCTGAGCATAACCGGTATAAAGACGAATAAATAGCGTCTCTACATCACGTTGTTATCTAGATATATGAGACAACACATTTTGGGTATCGGCAATCTGATGAATGTACTATTCCGATTTCCTTGTTTCACATTATATTCTATGACGGTTGATCGGTAATTTTCTTCATTGATAAACATTAAACCACCTCAGCATCGTTGTGTGAATCGTAATTACATTGCTGTGACACACCAACACACTCCGTGGCAGTGATTCTGTATCCCCTAATCAAGGAATCAAAATGGATCAAGATTTGAAATGACAAGAAAAATTTAGACGTATTTTGTTTACACATGTAATTTTTTGTTTAAATTATATCCCAGTGTGATATATAGTCAATATTCAAGAGGTACAAAAAAACTCAGTGTGTGCTCATATTTTCACATCATGATCAAAGTTACTTTATCTAGTTAAATTCTACCCAAAGAAAATAAATTAAGACTCTTTAAACATGCCGTCAATGCCAGATATTGAGTTTCATACAGCTGTAGATCAGGGTTCTAGGTGCATATATCATGTTTCCATACACTTGATGCACGCAACAGCAAAAACAAAGCCTCCTTGAACAACCTATCTTTGTACAGGTACATGTAGCTCAGAAAATACCATTCTCTCTCAAAAGAAAACAATTCGCGCCAGGAACGCCTTTTTTTATCAAGCTAATTTTGTTATGTAGGGGCCTACTTAGATTCAATAATTGTCACGAAATTTCTTTGATTATATCCTAATTGCAACCATGCTTGTTCCTCAAACCTGACATGCTTGAGATATGTACATGGTCTCCTCCATCAAATGATATGCGCTCATCATATCGTCAAAATTCGAACCCAAAATTCTGGCAATTTAGGCACGAAACTCAAAACAAATGGGAATGGCGCCTCCCGGCAGTTACCAAAAAGGTTCTGCTTTTCGGCTCATCGAATCTTTCACGCATTAATTCGGACCCCCATCCTGATGTGCAAGTAGAGTGCTATCCTGGCGCTAAGTTTCAACATTTTACAAAGATTTTGGACCGCTACAACGGGCCTTCCCAACCCGACAAAATTCTCTTGAATATTGGTGTAAATAACAAAGCAGAAGATCCTTCAAAAGCCAGAAGTAATATGAGCAATATGTTGAGCTGTTTGAGACGTAAATTTCTCAAGTCAAAATTGTATTTCATACAGCTCCAAGTTTCGGACACACTTCCAGCCAGTGAATGCTTTTGCATAAATCAGATAAATGAATTTGCCTCTTCAAAAAGACAACTCAAAATTATCCAAGGAATCGATCCTGGCAAATTCAAGGTTGGTAGGGACAACATCCACTGGACTGAAGATACGGCGAATTGCCTGTATTCACACTGGCTCAATACTATAGGTTTAAACTAAATTTGGGACAGGGCACGTGCCACCCTACTCTTGGTCTAGGTACTAGTATAGTAAATCTGACTGGTGACCTTCAACTAACACAATCTGACATCTCTCTGCTCAGTCGGGGCCTTTCCTTTGTCCCGACACCTAGATCAACACCTACACCTGAGGACCGCATAGATCAACACATAGAGAAGATGATGCAAACATCGAAGATCACTAATGAATTCAATCGTCGGGTGAGTCTAGCAGACCGCTTCAGATTTTCAGCTGGAGAAAGACCACCCTTTACCGAAAAATCTGGGTATGTACCACCAAACGTTGATCAAGAAATTCCAAAATCTGTTAAGGCCCTTTCAGAACGAATTAATGACCTAATTTCAAATGGGCGATTCGGAAACATTCCAAACTTATCCTTCAATGAACGCCAATCTTTAACAAAACTTCGTAAAAACCACACAATCGTGTTAAAACCTGCAGATAAGGGCTCAGCTACAGTTATAATGTCAAGGGAAAACTATGTCAAAGAAGCCCAAAGGTTACTTGGCAACCCTAAACATTACAAAAAACTGGATGGAGAAATATGGCCCCAAGATCATCCAAGGCTGCTCAACATTGTGGCAGATCTAAATAGGAGGCAAATCATTTCGAACAAACAGTTTGAATACTTAGCACCCAAAAGAGACGCAAGATCGAGACAGTTCTATATCTTACCAAAGATTCATAAACCTATAGATAAGTGGGCAGATAACCTTACACCCCCTGGGCGCCCTATTGTGTCAGACTGTGGGTCAAATTCTTACCACATTTCGGAATACATTGACTACTACTTGAAGCCTATCGCTAACCGATATAGTAGTTATTTGAAAAACACTGAAGATTTCCTGTCAAAACTGTCCAGCATCCAAGCTCCTCCCAACACCTTACTTGTCACTATGGATATTGAATCCATGTACACTAATATTGACATTGATAAAGGTATTCAAGCTGTTAAAGATGCTTTCCAAAGATTTCCCGATCCCAATCGCCCAGACGAAGAACTTTTGGAATTATTAGAAATTAGTCTAAAAGGTAATGACTTCGAATTCAATGGGGAGTTCTATCAACAAATTAGTGGTTGTGCAATGGGTAAAAAGTTCAGTCCAAATTTTGCCACTATCTATGTAGCTCATTGGGAAGAGCAGGCTTTAAGAAAATTAGATAAACAGCCTCTCTTATACCTCAGATATTTAGATGACATTTTTGTACTTTATAACCATTCCAAGGAAGATTTCGGAGTATTTTTCGAAACTCTAAATAACCATGACCCAAATATCAAACTCGAAGTAGTTATGCATGACTCTTCTGTGGATTTTTTGGACCTAACAGTTTTTAAGGGACCTGGGTTTCAGAACACTGGATATTTAGATTACAAGGTCTTTTTTAAACCAACTGATACCCACGAACTACTACATGCCAAATCTTTTCACCCGACCCATATATTTAAGGGCATAATCAAATCTCAAATCATTCGATTCCATAGAAATTCAAGCGATATACAGTATTTTCACCACTCATGTGCGATCCTATTTCGGGCCTTGAAACCTAGAGGCTATTCCGCCCGGTTTTTACGGCATATAAAATCTGAAACACTTCGCCAAATCACAAACTGCCAAATAAATGACGTTCGCGAGTCAGAACCGGTAAGGATAAAACATAAACGCCCTAATCATGGCAATGGTAAGACCTCCAAATGTCTAAAACCTCAGTGTAAACTGGACGAAGTAATTGCTACACAATCATCTTTCAAAAGCGAACAGACCAAAAATGAATACAAGCTTAAGGATCAACTAAACTGTGACACAGAGAATGTAATTTATTTAATTACGTGCCGAAAATGCCTGAAACAGTATGTAGGCGAAACTAAGAATAAACTTCGATATCGTGCCAACAGACATAAATCAGACATCAGTCTAGATAATGAAGGCCCGGTCAATGAGCATTTTAATCTACCGGAACATTCATTTCAGCACCATTTTCAAATTATGCCAATAGAAAGAATTACTACATTTCCAACACAGGAAGAAACTGACAATCACCGCGCACTTCGTGAATCCTTTTGGATCAAAACACTTCAAACACGGCAACCCTTTGGTATGAACATAGACCCAGGTAAAGTTGCTAACAAAGAGTTTATTCCCTTCGTTCTCCAATATAGCCGTAGGAATGTTGAAGCGGCCCGTATACTGAAGGAGGAATATGAAACACTCCAAACAAAACTCCGCTTGCCATTTAATCTGAGACCTATCATAGCGTACTCAAAAAATCAGAGTTTACGCGATTTATTGGTAAGGAGTAAACTTCATCCGATAACGTGATCATTATCACGTGAAATTCTACATGGCATAAGCTAATATATAGCGGCCCCATTTGAACCCTATACGAAACTTGTCTCTAGGAACATTTTTAAGATAAGAGATTTATAAATCCCTGTGCCCGTGCCTTCCACTTTTGAAAAATGTATAACACACTTTCATTTGATAGTCCAGACATTCCACCATTCATGTGAACAAATTGCACTCAACACGGAATAATTAATTCACACTTCCAAATAGTTCACCAACAGGTTAGTTTTGAGACCCATTTCTACAGTATCAGTACTGTGTTACTACCTGTAGCAGTTGAAACCCAGTAAAACTTAAACAATTAAAACCAGTAAACAAAATTTTCTGTTGAATAACAGAAAATATGGTATGGAGATTTGAATGAGTAAACTACTAAACAGCTTACATGATACCAACAAAATGATAAATTCTTTGGGTGGCTTGCAGGATGGCTTTGTTTCACCCTCAGTAAACTTTTATCATTGTTGCTCACACAGACTAATCTGAAGGATGATACCACATCTTTCTTTCTTCTGCTGGGTTATTGCACCAGGCTGACTTAATTGGTTGATGTAGGATATTTCACCACCAGTGGGCAATTTGACCTGAATTTGAAGCCTGGTTTGGTCTGTGATGAAATGTTTGGATGTGAAATAGGATACACGTTAAAGGCCACAGTTTACATATATCTATAACAATATACTGAATTGTGTGTATTGAGGCTGGCAAGTTGGTAATAGCAGTGTAGATAAATGCACTAACAAATGATGGAAAATTAGAATTTCATAAAAACAATTACGGATGACATATCCCACCAGATTTTGTATTGTGCTATATATACAGTGAAACATACAACCAAGGGTTCCCGATGGGCATGACAGTGCACTCGCTGAGCCATCAATAAATAATTAAAAAAAACAATTATAATCAAATTTTCATCAGAATTCAGTCAGCTCAGAACTTGCTGGTAACAATGCCCTAATGCACGTTCATGCCAACAATCAAGGTTCTAATTTCAACGGTTCTCCTTATTTTGCCGACGAAAGGATTCGGATGGACTGACTGACTGATTGACTGCCTCATTCATTACCGGACAATTTGTGATCTGTAGCCTACTTCGTAGGAAAATTGTTAATGAAGCACCGCGAAAGTCACATTTCCGGCCCTGGCTCCTATAGCTATACTATTAGCGGTCATGTAAGTCGACCGGTCGCCATCGTTTGGTTACTATGGTGCTCTGTTTCTGGAAAATCTGAGATCTGCGAAGTACATGTAGAAAGCATCATCGATCACAAGGAGATTATCGGATTCTTTTTCTATGAAGCGCGGAATACCACTAACTTTTAGAAGTAAATTGCTAATTAGAATCCGCTACTCTTTTCACACTGATGACACCTAGTGATACCGACAAAATTAATTTAAAAGAATCTTTGACTTCCCTTCAAACCGGACATGAATCGGTCAACCAGGTACGGAGTGTCATGAGCACAAATCTATGCAGTGAATACTGACAGTTTGATCTACATTACATGTTGGATGAATACATTATTTATGGATTTTATGAAATTATACACTTTTCAAAGAACCACTATATCTTATGGCGCAGCACCTGAGGAAAAACAATTGCGTGTACCAGTTAACCTAAAAACTGCGCATGTGAATTTCCACAAGTAATTTCCTGAACATGAATCAGCATCGCCTTGCATGCTATAAAGTGGAACACAAACGGTATAGGGTCGCTTTTGGGAGAAGAATGTTCTCACAATTCTGAGTAAGATGACATTCTCGGCATGTAAATACCTCAAACGGTTACTGAGATATTGGACTTTGAACCATAAATCTGATATTTATGGAATTTTGGGGGGAAAAATGTGATGTCACCAAATGAACTTCTGATAATGAGCTACAGTACCGACCAGATTAAAGGTTCTACCTAACGCATTAGGGATTAAGTCCGAGCACGTTACGATTCACAGCATGCCCGTTAGTAGCCTGCTAACGCGGCCTTAGAATGCGTTAGGAGAGCGTTACAAGCAGGTTAGCTGTGAACAATGAGTGCGTTCGATCGCTAATTTAACTGTCTCGTAGGCTCTTCGAGCGCGTTACATTGAACAATAGCTGCGTTAGAAATTTTTAACGACCTCTCACCTCCTCGACAACGCCTATTTTATAGTAATGCATATATACAGTATATATGTACTTAAAAATAAACCTAACCTTAAAAACTATTCAGTTAGTTTTGTTTTTAGTTCACCGAATGACGGTCAACGTTCATTTTTGATCGTCGGATGTTGAGGTAATCAACTTACCCTTCCGATTAGATTTTGCTTGGTGAATTTATTATCTATTTCTAATTGAGGTCATACTGAGCCCAACTAGCGGTCACATTGAAATACCTATGGCCATGTCATTATATAGGAGATAAGGCGTTTATACCTGTTTGAGGCGAAATTGTTGCGGCGTATTTTTAGCTAGAAATGGTGATCATGGTGCACATATGACATATTTTCAAGAAATGTAATAAATAATCCAAGAACATATTTTGATGCGTGATTTATTTTCTGAAAATAAATGAACGAAAATGAATAAGGGCGCTCGTTACCGTATATTTGGTAGCGGTAAACGGCATATTTGTATGGTTTGTATTTTCTCATACTTAACCTCCTACCTACTTGCTCTTACCAATGTACTACGCTCTACGTTTCTTGTGGGTTCAGTCATAATATTATGTTGTAACTGATAAGTTTACTCATAATAATACCCTATAGAACGCTATAAAGGGACACAGGACAGTAGTCCGTGAGCTACTAGGGTTCACCTTGCACCCCCCCCCCCCCACTTCAGACCGAAACTATGTTTTTTATGTACTTTAGGACATGTCAAATAGGAAACAACTTGTTAACAGTCGATAAACTGGGACTCACTACCCCTTTAATCGCTTTGAAATTACCCCTGTGTTAAAAAGTACAATTTTTGTGAAAATAGGGGGTAGGGTTACAAGAATAGTCTTATCTTCCATAATTATTATCCAATCTTTATAATGTTGGTCACATATTATTCAGCATTGATTGCTGCATCAAATATTTACAAGATACTATTACTATTTGTTGGGTATGACGTCACACAGGGACCATACATACAACAGTATGAGTAGTAGTGAAAGCTGGCATTTGGGAGTGCGTGACGGTGTGTTTGAGCGATTGAGGGACCATTCTTGGTCCGAATGCGTCGTGTGAGGTGTCAAAGTGAAGCCCTCGGTGTGGGTAGACCACGACTCGAGGGATGTCCACATGATCTGTGACATCATTGGTGACGTCATCAGTAGGAGTAGTAGCCAAAGTGGACAATTTTGGGGGTGTGAAGGAAGGTGTTTGGGGTAGAGATGGACCATCCGTGGTCCAAATGGACCGTGTGGGGTGTCATCTTGTAGCTCTCTGCATATAGACGACGAATGATATGGTTTTTGTTGGAAGTCGCATCGTGCTACTTATGCGCAGTTGGGCAGTAGTAAGGAAAGATGTCATTTTGGGCGTGGGCAATGACATGTTTGGGTAATCAAGGGACCCATGTTTGGTCCAAATGGACCAGTTCGGGTATCGTAGTGAAGCTTTCGTTGGGTAGAATCGGACTGGCGTGGTTTTATTGGAAGTCGCACCAATCTGCGCATGCGCAGTTGGGATGTAGTAAGTAAAGTGGTAATTCTGGAGGTGCGCAGGGGTATATTTGAGAGATTGAGGTTCTATATCTCATCCAAAGATGGAGTCTATGGTGTCATCTTGAAGCTCTTGTGGTGTAGACCATGACTTGAGGGATTTCCATGTCGTCTGTGACGTCATTGGTGACGTCATCAGTACGAGTGGTAACGAAAGCGGCCATTTTAGGGATGCGAGGTGATATGTTTGACAGACTGAGGGACCATTCTTGGTCCGAATGGGACATGTTGGGTATCATATCGAAGCTTTTGTGGAACAGCATCCGACTGGTCCAAAGTGTCATAGAAGTAGGGGATATGGCTAGCATGAGCAGGCAGTAAATATTGGAAAAGGGGCACTGGAATGGAATTTTAGACTCGAGGTGAACCATCCGTGGTCCGAATGGGTCGTGTGGGGTAGCGTCGGATTGGACTGGTGTGTAGACTAGTATCATCGTTCTGCGCACGCGCAGTCTGGCAGTAATATAGAGATTTTATCCAATCAGAAGCCGCCATTTGAGAAACTACAGAGCTCGGAGCTGTGGGATGGATCGGTTGAGAACTTGGAGCTCGGAGCTCTTGAAGTCGGAGCTCTTGGAGTCGGAGCTTGGAGGTCTTGGAGCTAGAAAGTGACGTCATCGCAGGCACGTACCTGTGATGCACCCTGTACCCTATAGCCCGTAGGGCATAATGTACGCCAGGATGCGTGCGATGACAACAGTCCAATCCGAGGCTGCCCCATCAGCCCTTCACTACGAAACCCCACACGAACCATTCGGACCATGAATGGTCCACCTCGAGTCTGAAATTCCATTCAAGTGCCCCTTCTCCACTATTTCCTGTCTGCACATGCATACCATATCCCTTACTTCCACGATACGCCAGACCAGTCGGACGCTGTCTTACGTAAGCTTCAATATAATACTCCACACGTCCCATTCGGACCAAAAATGGTCCCTCCGTCTCTCAAACGCGCCTCTACGCATCCCTAAAATGGCCGCTTTCGCTACCACTTGTACTGATGACGTCATCAATGACGTACAGATGACATGGAAACCCCTCAAGTCGTGGTCTACACCACGAAAGCTTCAAGATGACACCCTATACACTCCATCTTTGGATGAGATATAGAACCTCAATCTCTCAAATATACCCCGGCACACCTCAAGAATGACCACTTTACTTACTACACTCCACCTGCGCATGCGTAGATTGGTGCGACTTCCAATAAAACTACGCCAGTCTGACTCTACCTCATCAAAGCTTCACTAGGATACCCGAACCGGTCCATTTGGACCAAACATGGGTCCCTTTGATTGCCCAAACATGTCATTGCCCACGCCCAAAATGACATCTTTCCTTACTACTGCTCAACTGCGCATGAGTAGCACGATGCGACTTCCAACAAAAACCATATCATTCGTCGTCTACATGCAGAGAGCTACAAGATGACGCCCCACACGGTCCATTTGGACCACGGATGGTCCATCTCTACGCCAAACACCTTCCTTCACACCCCCAAAATTGCCCACTTTGGCTACTACTCCTACTGATGACGTCACCAATGATGTCACAGATCATGTGGACATCCCTCGAGTCGTGGTCTACCCACACCGAGGGCTTCACTTTGACACCTCACACGACGCATTCGGACCAAGAATGGTCCCTCAATCGCTCAAACACACCCTCACGCACTCCCAAATGCCCGCTTTCGCTACTACTCATACTGTTGTATGTATGGTCCCTGTGTGACGTCATACCCAGCAAATAGTAATAATATCTTGTAAATATTTGATGCAGCAATCAATGCTGAATAATATGTGACCAACATTATAAAGATTGGATAATAATTATGGAAGATAAGACTATTCTTGTAACCCTACCCCCTATTTTCACAAAAATTGTACTTTTTAACACAGGGGTAATTTCAAAGTGATTAAAGGGGTAGTGAGTCCCAGTTTATCAACTGTTAACAAGTTGTTTCTTATTTGACATGTCCTAAAGTAGGCCTACATAAAAAACATAGTTTCGGTCTGTAGTGGGGGGGGGGGTGCAAGGTGACCCCTAGTAGCTCACGGACTACGGGAGCCCTTAAGGAAAGCAGCTCAATAGGCTTGACGCCCGTATGGACAACGAGTGTAGGAAAATTCCCCCCCGCCATCCCAATGGGCTTATTCGAGAAGTGGACATCAGCCCACAACTATTTTCACTGGAGAATATCGGAGAAATACATGTACAGGAGAATTTTAACAAATGTGGTACAAACAATTTGGCACGAAACAATTATTTAAAAAAAGAAAGATTTTTTTCGGGTAATTATTAAATTTCATGAAAAAAATATATTTTGATTCGAAACAGTGATAATCAGAGAAAAAAATAGGGAAAAAATTAGTATCTCTCCCCTTTCTCTCAGAGTGTTTAACAATTTTTACTGGAATACTTATTCAAGTAATGGCGGCTCGTTTGGAATATGTTTTCCTTCTCTCGAGTGGAAACTACATGTTTGGTGATTATGTCGGCGGGCATGTGATTTGTTTTTGTAGCATTGTTTTATACCACTGATCATTTCACACCTACGCCGCATTCTGGAGGGACTGCTGGCGGGTTCTCTCTTTCGTGTATTCCCTAAAATATGTTAGAGTAATTTTGAGTAAACGCCATTATGCTTATAGTAATAAGGCCTGGCGCTATGTCATTACTTTGGTGATATTTCCTTCTTAAGATCACGGTGTTCAGCAGAGCAAACATATCGAATCAACTTGATCTTGAATGACTGAGTGGTAGCTCTAACTGTACTTCCATTTTTAATTTTCTGGTATCGGTGTATATAAACTTTTTTGCACTTACTTGGAACAGAGCAGATCCAATGCTGCCATTTTATAGTGCTGTCCCACTGAAATATCATGCCGTAGGCAGACATGACACCCCACTCAGTCACATTATACTGACACCGAGCGAACCAGTCCTTGTTCTATCCTCTTAATGCTGAGCGTAAGCGAAAAAGCAACAATTTCCATTTTTCAAGTCTTCGGTATGACCCGGCCTGGGATTGATCCCAATACTTTACCGCTTACGAGACCGACGCTCTAACCATTAGGCCACCGTAGTGCGGTCTATCTAGTGACAAGCTCTGGCTCACACGCATATATTTCTTCTGATAAAGTGGAGTTTTTATCATATCGTGCACGTATCATTTCTTTCCCATAATTCACGTTAATTATAAATTCTGATATCGTTATACACAAAATAGAGGATATGTTGGGATCCAACGTGCCTAAATCGCAATGACGTCACCAGTCGCTCAACATGAATGTGTTACAATCATTGGGCCGTTATGGTGAACCGCGCCCGGGATGTTTCAGTTTGGCCTGCTAATGTACATGTACTAGAAATTCTCCCGGGGCTTCATCCAATTGGTTGATTAAAGATAGACACGCCCCACAGAGCACAAGGCAATGTGAAGTAAAAATTACGTCACAAGCACCCCCCTCCCCCCACCCCCTTGTTCACGGGTAAATGTGATAAACGCCATAAATATGGAACGATATGTACTGACCGCTGATTTATGGTATACATTTTATCAAAACTTGCTCAATTATTGGATTATTTGTCAGAAAATGATGGGATTTTCCCATATAATACTCTTTAAAACCTGTGCCATGATGACGAGCTCGTTATCCCATGTACTGTCTTTTACCTCGCCAAGTTGTAGAAATTTATCACAAGTATGAGAGAAGATTTTTAGGAAAAACCTGTTACGTTCCATTGAGGCCTAGGTTAAAAATCTCCCAGTTGCGCGGGTGGCGATCACGGCATTGTAATTGATAGAACAGCTGATCCTTTGTTTAGAGCCGCTGTTACTTCCGTTGTGTCTAAGAGAATGGGATGAGCGCACAGAAAGAAAGCTGGCCAATCAAGACGCTCGACACAAGCTGCCGGCATGATGCGCTCTAGTCTCGTTTCTCTCAGAGTGTCGTTAATAATTTTTACTGGAATACTTATTCGAGTAATGACGGCTCGTTTGGAATATGTTTTCCTTCTCTCGAGTGGAAATTTTCATAAGTTATATGGAACGCTCTTAATCCCGCTGAAAAGTAAAGATTTGAGAATGCGTTCTCCATATCATATCAGTCTATGTAATTCGTATCCGCTCTTGTTCTTTGCTCGAAGTTTTGCGCTTATGCACTGAAATTATCATATTCACACCTGTTCGCGTGCCTTCCGACAAAGGCTTTACGGAGAACGATACAGCAAACAACCTATTCATGGACTATGTCAGTGGAAGTGTCATATTTTCCTGTGTACTTTAGTTTAACCCATTGATCATTTCACACCTATGCCGCATTCTGAAATTGTCCTGTGCTTTGCCCATTTCGCACCTATTCGCGTGCCTCCCACAAAGGCTTTACAGAGAACAAACGACCTCAATAAAACAAATTGATTTTTTCTTAATTTAAAAAAAACCAATACGAAAATAGACTGCCCAAAATGTTCAGACTTTGCAAAATTTTATTATTTTTTTACCTTTTAATATGTCATTGATAACAAAATATAACAAATAATTTTGTTTAAGCAAAATATGAAAATAGACTGTCCAACCTTTTCAGACTTTGCAAAATATGAAAATTAAAGAACCGGCCGGGGGTCATCATTCTCAAATTCTCGATGATTTCGGGTGGCAGGTTCGTATATTTCCGTTCGTCAGTTCCAAATGCCCGCTCGTATCACGAAGCGTCAGTGCCCAAAAATATTTTTTTTAAATAAAATAAAACTAATACTGGTATTGCTGGTGAAATTTGAAATGTTAAGCTTTACACGGACCTATACTTTATGTAGTTTTCTGTTGGTCTACCTGCTCAAATCCTTTTCAGTCCTGTGACCGACACGCTGAAAACTGCAGCCATGCCAACTGCACTACCCACTGGCTATTCATCATATATTCCGAGCGCGTTAGGTACATAGAACAAAAGGAGAGTCAAGAGCCGGACTGGGCGAGGGAGTCCTGGCCTTACCCTGAAACTCAATAAATATATGAATGAAAACATATTAGACTGAATACACGTTGACGAAGTTATTGAGAGTTGTGTTCGGATTTGCTGACATAACGATGTGCTCTTTAAAGCAAGGATGTTACATTTTATTTTCGTTTCGTTACATTTGTCCACTTTCATCGATAAAATACTCATGCACTCTGTCAACATTCAATTTTATTTAAAATGACACTGAGTACATCACAGTTTAGCAAGTTGATTCATGGGTGATATTAAAATTGGACACAAAACTGTAGGTAAATGGAGCTATACACAATACATTAAACAAAAAAGCGACAGTTTTCAAACACTATTCTGTTATGGACTAGAAAGTTCGTTTCTTGCAGTAGGGACTTGAAAAAAAATGCCTGGGATCGGTTGTCTGGCGGTTTTCCATCCACTCTGTAATATTTGTGAAGGAATACCGACATTATCCCCCGACGACAGTTTCCCCAGCGACAGTTTCCCCACCGACAGTTCCCTCACGACAGTATGAGGTTTCCCTCATCCTAATATTACGTGCTGTAATAATTCGATCTGTCGACAATAACAGTCGCGGTCATTTCCCCACCTTGATTTATTTTTAAAGTTTGCACGTAGCATTCTCCCAACGTCAGAGTGTGTAACCTCCAATCCGTCGGTAAACAGAGCTATTGTAAGCATTATTTGATAATGACCCTGGAAAATGGATCAAGCATGTGACAGATGTCACCATGCAATCAACAAGCGTGCGTCTTTCAGAAAATTATATAATGGCCATGTGTATCGAATGATATCTGTTTCATGTCGCCGATCTTTTGAACTCAGTAAGGGAGGGTAACACAATACAGATCAAAGTCAACACAAAATATAATATCGAAAAACTACTCAACCAAAATTACTCATCCGAACTTCAGCGAGGTATATATTATTATATATTTATGTGCAGCAAGTAATAAAAACAATCAATGAAGGAGGTGGACGAGAAATACGTCGATATACATCGCCTATGTTGATTGGCTCGCCGAACTTACGTCGACCTTTTCGGAAATCATCAGTCCCATTCGGTAATCTCAACAAGTTCGCTAGTAGTAGTATAAGTGCATTACAGCGCACATTGACCTACTTTTTTGTTCCCCCCGGTGGCGGAGTGTGGCGGAACTTTTCGGGGGATTCCCCAGTGGGGGTTTCCCAATGACGATCACGTGATCAAGGCATGTCTCGACTTGTTCTGGGTTGTACAGTTCTGCCATACGGAGGATGGGTACTAGTATTTCGCGGACGTCCTAGTAATAAACATAATCTATAGGTGTTGTGGCACGGCTGTGGTGGTGGGTGATGGGTGGTGGGTTTAAGATGGCGGCTGTGGTGGTGGGTGGTGGGTGGTGGGTTTAAGATGGCGGCTGTGGTGGTGGGTGGTGGGTGGTGGGTTTAAGATGGCGGCTGTGGTGGTGGGTGGTGGGTGGTGGGTTTAAGATGGCGGCTGTGGTGGTGGGTGGTGGGTGGTGGGTTTAAGATGGCGGCTGTGGTGGTGGTGGTGGTGGGTTTGATGGCGGCTGTGGTGGTGGGTGGTGGGTGGTGGGTTTGCGCTGGCGGCTGTGGTGGTGGGTGGTGGGTGGTGGGCTTAAGATGGCGGCTGTGGTGGTGGGTGGTGGGTGGTGGGTTTAAGATGGCGGCTGTGGTGGTGGGTGGGTGGTGGGTTTAAGATGGCGGCTGTGGTGGTGGGTGGGTGGTGGGTTTAAGATGGCGGCTGTGGTGGATGGGTGGGTGGTGGGTTTAAGATGGCGGATTGTAGAAAAACGTATAAAAGGAGGCGATTTTTAGGGGAGGGGGAGTATTCATTGCACTACCCTGCGGAGCACTCTGACTCACCTGACCTGACCAGCCTGCCTACCTGCTTCACCTCTAGCCTGCTTCACCTCTAGCCAGCCAGCCAGCTTGCTTGCCTACCCGCTTGTATGAGACGAAAGCATGAGACGTGGAGAAGGTTTTCCCTGGCACCCAGCAGTACCTCCGGTTGAAGTCTTGCCTGAAGACGAGCGTGTGAGGGAGACCCGCACTCTTACACCGGACTGCACCCTATTGTTGTATCCCAAACGTGTGGAGCTCATCGATGACGACAGTAGGTGTTGGTGTACGTCTGAACCAGCGCGTGTCTCTTTATCCCCGGAAGGCTGGACTACCTTGAAACGGGTGTTATTGGGTGACCTCGACGGTGATAGCATTCACCTGTGTGACGACGTCTACATTTTCCGCGGTCCCTATTTTGCTCGACTCCTCTGTCTCAAGCAAGGTGGTTTTACTCTAGACCCTGATCTATGGACAGCCTTGGAAAAAGTAATCCCCATGGTCGATGAAGTACTATCTCTATAGGAGCCACATAACCCATCAGAATACTGCGTATCACGGACTACACCCGTAGAGCTACATCTGGTATATAAAACACGTCCCTCTGGATCCCACACCTTCATTTCTACGGTTGCAGAGCCATGGCGGAGATCCAGCCCCATGCGACTCGCATTTTACAGTATGCCACCGTGGTGAATTCATTCACGGGTTACCGAGCCGTGGTCCGGTCCATGTTTGCAGATGGCGACGACAACGAGGGACGACGCCAGATCCTGAACGAGTTCACAGAAGCGGTCCTCCACAGAGTGCACTCGATGGAGAGGCGTGCCATCACTCACCACTACTGGACTATGACAGCCATCCTTGATGCTCGGGCTATGGACCACGAGCGCTCACGCCGGAACCAGCACCGGCTGGTTGGCCTCATACTAGTCTGTGCCCTATTGACCCTGGCGCTGTGGTATTGACACTATAAATACCAGGGTCAGGCAGAGTGTGTGTCATTCACCGTTCGACATAGGAGCAAGCATGTCATCCGTCCTACGAGCCATCCTGCCCCTTACACCCCAGGTGGGGTCTATGAAGATAAAGGCACCCTGGTGGAAGACCGGGATGTCTGTGGGTGGGATCCGGAGTCCACATCCACTACGGTGACGCTACCTCGTGACGGCTGGACCAAATTTAAACGGGTGTTGAGCGGCGAGCTCGATGGACACCTCACCCACATAGACAATGCCATCTACGTATACCGTACCTCCCTCTTCGCCCGTGTGGGACGTTACCAAGATCCTACGCGAAGCTTCACCCTAGACCCCGATCTGTGGACAGCCTTGGAGAAAGTGGTGCCTATTGTGGACCAGCTGTTTACACCGGACCAGCGATCATCAGACGAGTTGGCGTGGGCTCGTGCTATGGAGGACGCGCTGGCTGAACCCCATGAACAACTACACGAACCCGACGACGACGATGCCATTGATTACCCGGCTGAACTGAGTCAACCAACACAACGGTGGTAGAAACTTGTTATAAATAAACCATACTCTCCGGGTCCATCATCATTGTGTCACCATGAAGCGCTTGGAGAAGGTGTTGGATAACTTATACTACAGTCCCGACAGTCCGGCGGCCTATAGTGCATTGTCGGCTCTCTATCGAGCGGCCAAACCCCAGGGGATACAACGTGCTCAAGTCCGAGATTGGTTAAGAAAACAAGACACCTATACCTTACATCGAGCTGTCCGTCGCCATTTTCTACGGAACCGGGTCATCGTGGGAGGAATAGATGCCCAGTGGCAAGCGGATTTGGTCGATATGAGCGCCTTTGCCAAACACAACGATGGGAATCGGTATATCTTGACGTGCATCGATATCCTATCCAAGTATGCGTGGGTGGTACCCATCCGGACGAAAACGGGGCGAATCTCATAGCGGCGTTCAAAGACATCTTCAAGACCGGGCGCAAACCTTTGTATTTGCAAACCGACGAAGGCACGGAATTCCTCAACAGACCGTTCCAAGCCTTTCTGAAAGCCCAGAAGATGTTTTTCTTCCATACCTACAACGAGACCAAGGCATCCGTGGTGGAAAGGTTCAACAGGACATTTAAAGGTCGCATGTATAAATATTTCACCTATAAGAATACACGGCGGTACATCGATGTTCTCCCGAAACTGGTGAGGGGTTACAATCGAGCCTATCATCGAAGTATACAGAGAGCCCCCATTACCGTGACCCAACGCAATGAAGTCCGGCGTGTCTTGTACCCCAGGCCATCGCAACGAACGACGAAGGAGATGTTCAAGGTCGGGGACCCTGTACGGATCAGTAAAGTCAAGGGCAAGTTCGAGAAAAGTTACTTGCCCAACTGGAGCGATGAGCACTTCCTGATTAAACGGCGCCTACCCCGACAGCGGCGAGTCTATGAACTGGAAGATCTTCAAGGGGAACCGTTGCTAGGCACGTTTTACGAGATGGAATTACAGCCTGTCGTAAAATCACAGCAAGACTACTACACGGTGGAACAGATTTTGAAAACGGAACGTCGACGTGGCAAACTGTTTCATTTCGTGAAATGGCAAGGTTGGCCCAGTTCCTTCAATTCCTGGGTCGCTGCCAACCAGGTGAAACGACTATAAAGCCAGACACCACTGCCGTCCTCCTTCATTCCACGTCCAACCATGAACACGGTGCATCCGTCTCTGAACACAGCGTCTTCCAAAACGCGCAAAGTGCAAGTGGTCTTTGGTGTACTAGTGCTAACCCTGCTGAGTGTGTTGTACGGAGGTGTGTTTTACGACGTAGCCTATGTCAGCACGTTACTTAACCAACTGAGAACACCAGCCATCAGTGAAACCGGTCTACAGAGAGCACCAGTCGTATCCAGCCCAGTCACCACCACCGCCACACCCCGTGTACAAGCCACAACGAGTGTAAGCTCCACACTTACACCAAGAACACCCACTACGTCTGAAGACCCACCGGATTTCATACCTCACAGTGAACCGACAACGACGACGACCCACGTTGTACCCATCACCACCATCATCATCCCTGAACGTGAACAGACAACGACAACCGACGTTGTGCCCACCACCACCACTCCAGTTCACTCGTACCAAATTTACAAGAGCGGGTTACCACGACAGCGAATACACCTCCAACCATGGACCCTCGGTGGCAGCATCCCTTCACCTGCGTCATCGCAGGACCGACGGGCTCCGGCAAAACGCACTTCGTCAGGAAGCTCCTTCAACACGCCGACAGCATGATCACTCCACCCATTGCCAGAGTCGTGTGGTGTTACGGAGAATGGCAGGAAGCGTATGCAGCAATGCCCCACATCACGTTCGTGGAAGGCCTACCTAACCTGGCCGATTTTGAACCCGACACCTTGGTGGTTCTGGATGATCTCATGGCGGAGACGGATGCGCGGGTCACCCAACTCTTTACCAAAGGCAGCCATCATCGACGGCTCAGCATCATCTACATTGTGCAGAATCTGTTCAGTAAAAACAAAGGACATCGGAACATCAGCTTAAATGCCCACTACATGGTGGTCTTCAAAAACCCGAGAGATACCACTCAACTGCTGCACCTGGCGAGACAGATGTATCCCGGCCGCACACCGTTTGCATTGGAAGCCTTTAAAGATGCCACAACCCCTCAGCACGGGTATATGCTCTTCGACCTGAAGCAAACCACCCCCGACCACCTTCGACTACGCACCGGCATCTTTCCCGGAGAGACTCACCACGTGTACATGCAAAATAATGTAAACACACCTACAGTGGCTCCCCCAGCTGGGGTGTGTGTGTGTTTTGATGATGGGGATAATAAAAAAGAATGAATACCACAGCAGGGTTGATTTTCGTCTCTGTTCTCTGAAGTAGATAAAAAGAGCAGAATTGTGGGTTCTAGCATTAGTTGTACAGGATGTCTGCGCGAGTACGGAAGCACGCTCCCACGCTCCGTGTATTGAAGACGGCCCCACCCGAGTTAGTCCGAACCATTGTGCGCGGTGCGGACCCTGCTCTCGTGTGCTGTCTGTGCGAGATTGGACTCAATATCTTAAAAGGCAACGTACCACTGACTCCGGCTCAGAAGACCAAGTTGACCAAGCATAAGACAGGTCTAAGAACCTTAGTCCAGAAGCGAGTGTCTCAAACACAAAAGAAAAAAGGTGTTACAGAAAGGTGGATTTCTCGGGGCCATCTTAGCACCGTTGGCCGCTTCCGTGTTGGGTCCAGTATTGGGTGGACTCTTCGGCCGACAATGAACCACACGAAAAAATGGTCCTCGTCGAACCTCGGCTCCTTCAAAACCTCCAATCGCCCTACCCTGTCCCTTCTACGGTGAAGACGATAAACACCCTCGATGGAGAGATGCAACAGATCCTACAGAGACCGGGGTTAAGCGATAGTGAGAAAGTACAACGGTACAATGAGACGCTTCAGCGGTACATGACGTCCATGGACCAATACAAAACCCTCTCTGCTCCACCACCACCACCATCACCACGTGACACACCGCCGACCTCAGCACCGTTCCAACAGCCGGGTGGGGTACCTTCCACAGCTCCACAGTGGGTGGAAGACGAAGTCCTGAAGAGTGTATCTGCCTCGTTCAAGAAACAAGCTGGCCTGGTATTACAACGGATGAAACAGAATCCTAACATGGCTTGGAATGATAAAGGCGAACTCCTGGTACAGAATCAGGTGGTCCCCGGGACCCACATGACGGATTTAGTGAATGATCTGATGCGTCAACGCAGAACGCACACGAATCCTCGAGGATGGGAGGTCTTCGCTCAAGGCTTGAAAGACATGCATGTACCACAGGAATTGGTGGGGAACCCCGAGCGCTGGGCCTTTATGCAGAATATGAGTACACCACCAGAACCTTGGGAACCGGAGTCACCAC
>JAVTVY010020526.1:0-79033 GCA_036873755.1 Hanleya hanleyi
TGGACCAATGGGGTCGAGTAAGGTATCAAAGTGAAGCTTATGTGAAGGGGCATCTGATGGGCTGGGTGTGGGGTTGAACTATCGGCCTTCTGCGCATGCGCGGCGGCCGAAGGGTATGAAAATAGCCTTTTTGGAGCTAGGAGAGCCCCTAGTGGACCAATGGGGTCGAGTAAGGTATCAATGTGAAGCTTATGTGAAGGGGCATTTGATGGGCTGGGTGTGGGGTTGAATTAGGGTGATTCTGCGCATGCGCGGCGGCCAAAGGGTATGAAAATAGCCTTTTTGATCCTCAACCACTACTGACTCAGGTATTTCTAACGGTGTTAGTCGAGGGCGTTTGGGTCGTCCAGCGCGTTTAGCAGGTGTACTCTCTGGGGTAGTGGTGTGCGTACGTTTGCTAGCTGTACGCTCTTCGGTGGTATCCATTACTAAGATATCATCATCTACAAGGGGAATTTCAAGTAGATCTGCTAGTTCGTCATTTCTCGTGATCTTCAATCCCTCCACGAAGGCTGGAAATGCATTGGGGCCACGCCGCAGTAGACCGTCGATGAGAGCTCTGTTTTGTCGTGAAGGGGTGTTCTGCGCCATGATATCTTCGACACCCTCTTTCAGGAGTATGTTTTCCTGCATAAGGAAATCACATAGTTCAGCCACATGCTCCATCTCATCAACGAGGCGAGGACGGTTCTTTTGAAGCGTAACTAGGTCGGCTGACTCCATGACTATGGGCTCAGGCTGATGAGCAACTGCTACCGTGTAAAAGTCTGGTGAATTTGCACTGGTAAAAGTGAAAAAAGTAAAAGGTTCACAGCTCATACAAAACAGGCAAGCAGGCTGGATGACTGACTAGAGGTGAAGCAAGCAGGCAGGCAGGCAGGTAGACAGGCTGGGAGGCTGGTCAGGTCAGGTAAGTCACAGTGCTCCGCAAAAGTAGTGCAATGAATACTCCCCTACCCTAAAAATCGACTCCTTTTATACGTTTTTCTACAATCCGCCATCTTGTACCCAGCACCCACCACCCACACACATTGCCGCCATCTTGGTCCCAGCACCCACCACCCACACATTGCCGCCATCTTGTACCCAGCACCCACCACCCACACATTGCCGCCATCTTGGTCCCAGCACCCACCACCCACACATTGCCGCCATCTTGTACCCAGCACCCACCACCCACACACACACGCCGCCATCTTGTACCCAGCACCCACCACCCACACATTGCCGCCATCTTGTACCCAGCACCCACCACCCACACGCCGCCATCTTGTACCCAGCACCCACCACCCACACATTGCCGCCATCTTGTACCCAGCACCCACCACCCACACATTGCCGCCATCTTGGTCCCAGCACCCACCACCCACACATTGCCGCCATCTTGTACCCAGCACCCATGGCATTGCCGCCATCTTGTACCCAGCACCCACCACCCACACATTAGGCCGCCATCCGCCATCTTGTACCCAGCAAGGCCGCCATCTTGTACCCAGCACCCACCACCCACACATTAGGCCGCCATCTTGTACCCAGCACCCACCACCCACACATTAGGCCGCCATCTTGTACCCAGCACCCACCACCCACACATTAGGCCGCCATCTTGTACCCAGCACCCACCACCCACACATTAGGCCGCCATCTTGTACCCAGCACCCACCACACACACACACACGCATGCGCACAAAACCAATTCTGACGTCACCAAAAGTTCTGCGCATGCGCAGTGACGCGCTATTTGTTCAATTTAGCTTTTGTATACTACTCACGTGTTGATGTTGAGGTTTGAACATACGCGGCAGCAAATAAAGAAATATGACTGGACGATCACAACCGGTAACGATTTCCCTTGAACCGGAAACGTTTAAAAGTCTCGAATATTACTACTGGAAACGTTTGCCTTTTGACAGGAAACGTCTGAAGTATTGGACGTTACAACAGCAAACGTTTGCTTTTGGACAGGAAAGGTCTTCCAAATGTCAATTCACGACATCTGATTGGTTGGTGCAAGTTAAACGTTTAAATTTATTAAACGTTTGGATTATGGCGCGAACGGCCCTTCTTAAAAGGTACCGACATAATGAAGTTGAACATACCAAAGAAAGGCAGTCCTAGGATAAAAGTAACTCCGAAAATGGAAGCCGAAATATAGAATATTATATCACAATGACTTCCATTTTCGGAGTTACTTTTATCGTAGTTTATGTGAAATTGATCTGTGGGAACAATGAAAGGTAGTCCTATAATGAGGGAAGTTGCACACGTTACGCTAATCATGTGTTACCCAATTAATTTCCGCCCAATTAGACACTACAGTAGGTGCTCATCCAACCTAAACTCAGCCAAAATAGCTGAATTTTGCGCTTTATCTTGATACATAATTCCTCCAATACGTCAGTTCGGGATTCCAGATGAACACCATGACCACCATGTTAATTTAACCAGCATAAAGAAAGCAATATGATACCTTCTTTAACATGGTATTGTTGGTGTTGCGTTGAAACTGCAAACTGACCTGTTGAGAATTCGATGAAAAAAGGGGCCAGTGGAATGAAGTCTAGGCCTAAATACCCACAGGGGATTAAGGTCAGTTTGTACAGAACATACATGTAACTAGGGATAAATAAGAGAGATTACATGTATACCTAGAGGTAAATAGAGATTGATTTAGTGTTATGAGTGAGAAGGGCTGAACATCAAGGTTGATGATGGCTATGTCACAAGTTAGGATAAGACATGTATTACACTTTCTGGATATCCCACAGGTTGACTGGTGGAGTACAAGATAGGAAAAGATTATAAGATATGTTACAGCTTGCTCTTGTGAGAAAAGCAAACAGTGGCCTGCAAAGGTGATAATGAGACAATGGTGGCCAGGTTGGCTGCTATGGTAGAGCATCTCACATATACACCTAACCAGCTAAACTGTATAATTTTCTCAGCAGAGTCCAAGCTTTGGTAAAGTGACGATACCAGTCTGCCATACTTTAGAGCGTATTAATCTGATATTTTGTGGGAAAATAATGAACAGAGTAATATTTAATGCAGATAAGGGATCAAATATATGCCAAGTGACTATTAGTGACTAAATATAGACATACAAAAGCCTTTCAACCGCTAAGGATACCCAAAACTCATCTCTGTGAAACTACTTTCATGCAGCGTAAGGCTATCCCGTGAGCCGGTTTGCACTTTTGTCCATTTCCCTACAGCATTCTAAAGAGCCTCTGGCTAACGCCAGATCTCAAAAATATCAGATAGGGATAGTTTACGATGTCGAAATTGTAATCATCTCTTTTGTCGTAAAGTCGACGAGAGAGAAGGCCCGCTTCATTTTTATAGAGATATAGGTCCGCTAGGCCATGTTTAGTTCCCTTCAAATCCAGTGAAGGTGGATATATACCCTTCACTGCGCCATTTATATACCGAGCAAGAAGATCGTCTATATAGCGTTTGGTGAATGAGAAGGAACGGGCTTTGAAATAATCTGTTTTTGAAAGCGTCTCCATACAGTCGTATTCATAGTAGAACAGATATAGGTCCGCCAAAAGGGGTGCACAATTAGTACCCATTGGAATACCTATATGCTGTTGATAAATTTTATCGCCAAATTTCACACAAATACTATTGAGAAATTCGAAACAAAGAAACATTCCATGAATGATATCCCTTGTATGTAGTAGAGCTAAAGAATGCTTTATGGCTTCTGACATTAATATATCGGCGAACACCGATACTATTAATAAACTAAGACGGACAATACGGTCCTGATGAGAGATTGTAGTATAGGGAGTCGAGAAATCCCATGTGGATACATGCCTGTCCTTCCATAAGACATTTTGAGTTTTTCAATATCAACATGCATTCAATATCAGAGTTCTTAGAAATAGTGGCGCAAAACCTTTCCCAAAATGCTTTTATCTCCTGAAGGGCTCTCGTCAACATGGATGAAAAAAGTTTGTTTGTGCAGCTTCTAGAACCAGCTATGAATCAAGCTTTGTATGATGATTTATGCATTTTGGGAGTCCAGTACACTTTCGGTATATCGTTATGAGTGGTTGGAAGACAAACACCTCTTTCCTTGAGAAACGTTTTGTGGTTGTTAAATAAATCTTCCAGAGTATGCTGTTTGGGAGTGAGTAGACGTATTCGGCGATGGTGAGCTAATACTCAATTCCTTAACCAGCACCTGGTAATAGTAATATTTACATATGAATATTATATTATTTTGAGCTTTGTCTGCTGGGACTATGACAAATTTACTCTGGAGACTTTCCAACTGAGGTTTCTCAATACTTGTTTTGCTTGGGGAAGGGTACTATACTGTCAATATGGCGGATCGTTTCAACGACCTTGTTCTTGGTGAGGTCCAGTCAGTCAGCAAGTACTGTAGGTTCAACTTTCTCTCGCTTCGACCACTCATAAATGTTGTACGAAATACCCACTCGGTGCGGCATTTCAGCCTGTGGCGTAGTAAATAATAACGCGAAATCTTCAGACCTTACAGCGACTTACAATTATGGTGAAGCATTGATGATTTGATATTAATTCACAAAGACTGCATGAATAGGATAAAGGATAATTTATTTCAGATATATTGTCTCATCAAATAGACAGAAACGCCTATTCCAAATCAATTAATTCACGAAGTATATACCAATTCCAAACAAATTCTGTCACTCAATCTGGAACATGACATTTCCAAGTATACCATATTTTATGATAAAAAATGACTAATCATAGTTGTGACAAAATTGCAATACCGTTTAACCGTACGTTCCGTTCATCAATGTAAATAGGTTTAAAAGTTCAAATAAGGGAGATAAACATGTCCATGTATATAATTCTTTATTCCTACGAAGTAGGCTACAGATCGCAAATTGTCCGGTAATGAGTGAGTCAGTCAGTCCATCCGAATCCTTTCGTCGGCAAAATAAGGAGAACCGTTGACATTATAACCTTGATTTTTGGCATGAACGAGCATTAGGGCATTGTTACCAGCTAGTTCTGATCTGAAATAATTCTGATTAAAATTAGATTTATAATTAACACTTCAGTATATTGTTATATATATGTAAGCTGTAGCCTGTAACGTGTATCCTATTTCACATCCAAACATGTCATCATTGCCAAGAAAACTGTAGTCCGTTTTGCTCCAGCGTTTTATCGCATTCAATGAGTAGGCCTATCAGTTACTCTCCGGCTAAAAATACCCTACTGCATATACCCTCAAAAATTCAGCGCTGTTTGCACAACGAAGCTGAGGTGGTTTAACGTTTATCAATGAAGAAAACCACCGATCAACTGCCATAGAATATAATGTGAAACAAGGAAACCGGAATAGTACATTCATCAGATTGCCGATACCCAAAATGTGTTGTCTCATATATCTAGATAACAACGTGATGTAGAGACGCTATTTATTCGTCTTTGTACCGGATATGCTCAGGAGAATCACATAGAATCATTATTATCTTGTGCATAGAAGGTGTTGGTCTCGAGTTGAATTACCGTAAACTACATAAATGCTACCTTTCTATTCTATAGTACTATATATAAAAATTTGGTGTATTGTTGGGAAAATAATGTGATTCAAAAAGTTGTTTTGATCCTGGACAAGGGCACTAAAAACCACTAAAGAGATGTAGATGTATTTTCACACGTAAAGCTTGAAATCTAGTGAACCTATATTATTATGTCTCCCCCAACTATGTTGGGGGGAGACATCTAGTGTTTGTGCTGTCTGTCTGTCTGTCTGGATGGATGTCTGTCCGTCCCCTTGCCTTGTCTGCAAGATATCTTGAGAACTACTGGATGGAATTTCACCAAACTTGGATGGAAGCGTCATTGGGATAGCCCCCTCATTTGATTAGGTTTTGGTGTATGTGCGTGCATTCATCCGTGTCCGTCCGTCCGTCCATCTACTTGTACATGTATATACAGGCCTTGTCTGCAAGATATCTTGAGAACTAGTGGACGGAATTTCACCCCACTTGGATGGAAGATTCAGTGGGATAGCCTCCTCATTTGATTAGGTTTTGGTGTGTGTGCGTGCATTCGTCCGTGTCCGGTGTCCGTCCGTCCGTCCATCTACTTGTACATGTATATACAGGGCTTGTCTGCAAGATATCTGGAGAACTACTGGACGGAATTTCACCAAACTTGGATGGAAGCTTCATTGGGATAGCCCCCTCATTTGATTAGGTTTTGGTGAATGCGGGTGCATTCATCCGTGTCCGGTGTCCGTCCATCCGTCCATCTACTTGTACATGTATATACAGGCCTTGTCTGCAAGATATCTTGAGAACTACTGGACGGAATCTCACCCCACTTGGATGGAAGCTACAGTGGGATAACCCCCTCATTTGATTAGGTTTTGGTGTGTGTGCGTGCATCCATCCATGTCCGGTGTCCGTCCGTCCGTCCATCTACTTGCTCATGTATATACAGGGCTTGTCTGCAAGATATCTGGAGAACTACTGGACGGAATTTCACCAAACTTGGGTGAAAGCTTCATTGGGATAGCCCCCTCATTTGACTAGGTTTTGGTGTGTGTGCATGCATTCATCCGTGTCCGGTGTCCGTCCGTCCGCCCATCTACTTGTACATGTATATACAGGCCTTGTCTGCAAAATATCTTGAGAACTACTGGACGGAATTTCACCACACTTGGATGGAAGCTTCAGTGGGATAGCCCACCTCATTTGATTAGGTATTGGTGTGTGTGCGTGCATTCATCCATGTCCGGTGTTCGTCCGTCCGTCCATCTACTTGTACATGTATATACAGGGCTTGTCTGCAAGATATCTGGAGAACTACTGGACAGAATTTCACCAAACTTGGATGGAAGCTTCATTAGGATAGCCCCCTCATTTGACTAGGTTTTGGTGTGTGTGCATGCTTCGTCCGTGTCCGGTGTCCGTCCGTCCTTCCATCTGCTTGTACATGTATATACAGGCTTTGTCTGCAAGATATCTTGAGAACTACTGGACGGAATTTCGAGTGGAATAGCCCCTCATTTGATTAGGTTTTGGTGTGTGTGCGTGCATTCATCCATGTCCAGTGTCCGTCCGTCCGTCCATCTACTTGTACATGTATATACAGGGCTTGTCTGCAAGATATCTGGAGAACTACTGGACAGAATTTCACCAAACTTGGATGGAAGCTTCATTAGGATAGCCCCCTCATTTGACTAGGTTTTGGTGTGTGTGCATGCATTCATCCGTGTCCGGTGTCCGTCCGTCCGCCCATCTACTTGTACATGTATATACAGGCCTTGTCTGCAAAATATCTTGAGAACTACTGGACGGAATTTCACCACACTTGGATGGAAGCTTCAGTGGGATAGCCCACCTCATTTGATTAGGTATTGGTGTGTGTGCGTGCATTCATCCATGTCCGGTGTTCGTCCGTCCGTCCATCTACTTGTACATGTATATACAGGGCTTGTCTGCAAGATATCTGGAGAACTACTGGACAGAATTTCACCAAACTTGGATGGAAGCTTCATTGGGATAGCCCCCTCATTTGACTAGGTTTTGGTGTGTGTGCATGCTTTCGTCCGTGTCCGGTGTCCGTCCGTCCGTCCATCTACTTGTACATGTATATACAGGCCTTGTCTGCAAGATATCTTGAGAACTACTGGACGGAATCTCACCGCACTTGGATGGAAGCTACAGTGGGATAACCCCCTCATTTGATTAGGTTTTGGTGTGTGTCCGTGCATTCATCCATGTCCGGTGTCCGTCCGTCCGTCCATCTACTTGTACATGTATATACAGGGCTTGTCTGCAAGATATCTGGAGAACTACTGGACGGAATTTCACCAAACTTGGGTGAAAGCTTCATTGGGATAGCCCCCTCATTTGACTAGGTTTTGGTGTGTGTGCATGCATTCATCCGTGTCCGGTGTCCGTCCGTCCGTCCATCTATTTGTACATGTATATACAGGCCTTGTCTGCAAGATATCTTGAGAACTACTGGACGGAATTTCACCACACTTGGATGGAAGCTTCAGTGGGATAGCCCCCTCATTTGATTATGTTTTGGTGTGTGTGTGCATTCATCCATGTCCGGTGTCCGTCCGTCCGTCCATCTACTTGTACATGTATATACAGGGCTTGTCTGCAAGATATCTGGAGAACTACTGAACAGAATTTCACCAAACTTGGATGGAAGCTTCATTAGGATAGCCCCCTCATTTGACTAGGTTTTGGTGTGTGTGCGTGCATTCGTCCATGTCCGGTGTCTGTCCGTCCGTCCATCTACTTGTACATGTATATACAGGGCTTGTCTGCAAGATATCTGGAGAACTACTGGACAGAATTTCACCAAACTTGGATGGAAGCTTCATTGGGATAGCCCCCGCATTTGATTAGGTTTTGGTGTATGTGGGTGCATTCATCCGTGTCCGGTGTCCGTCCGTCCGTCCATCTACTTGTACATGTATATACAGGGCTTACCTGCAAGATATCTGGAGAACTACTAGATGGAATTTTACCAAACTTGGATGAAAGCTTCATTGGGATAGCCCCCTCATTTGACTAGGTTTTGGTTTGTGTGCATGCGTTCATCCGTGTCCGGTGTCCGTCCATCTACTTGTACATGTATATACAGGGCTTGTCTGCAAGATATCTGGAGAACTACTTGACAGAATTTCACCAAACTTGGATGGAAGCTTCTTTGGGATAGCCCCCTCATTTGATTAGGTTTTGGTGTGTGTGCGTGCATTCGTCCATATCTGGTGTCCGTCCATCCGTCCATCTACTTGTACATGTATGTACAGGGCTTGTCTACAAGATATCTTGAGAACTACTGGACGGAATCTCACTCCACTTGGATGGAAGCTACAGTGGGATAGCCCCCTCATTTGATTAGGTTTTGGTGTGTGTGCGTGCATTCATCCATGTTCGGTGTCCATCCGTCCGTCCATCTACTTGTACATGTATATACAAGGCTTGTCTGCAAGATATCTGGAGAACTACTGGACAGAATTTCACCAAACTTGGATGGCCCCCTCATTTGACTAGGTTTTGGTGTGTGTGCATGCGTTCGTCCGGTGTCCGTCCGTCCGTCCATCTGCTTGTACATGTATATACAGGCTTTGTCTGCAAGATATCTTGGATGGAATTTCACCAAACTTGGATGGAAGCTTCATTGGGATAACCCCCACATTTGATCAGGTTTTAGTGTATGTGTGCATGCATTCATCCGTGTCCGGTGTCCGTCCAACCGTTCATCTACTTGTACATGTATATACAATGAAAACCGCTTCTTTGCAATTAATATTTTTAGATACGCAGCTTTGTTTGAGATATTTATTGCTACATTCATTTTATAGCACTTTCCCTTAAATTATGTGCCCATTCAAGGCAAGGTGGGAGGTTGGGGGAGACGTATGTTTTTGCTCAAAAAAACAACCAGCATAGGCTTCATGCCGGAGCGGCAACTCAAGGGTCAAAGCGGAACCTCTAGTTCAATCTGTTTCCTTTAAAAAAAAATGTAAAATTAAATCGGTGATCGTTATTTATTTTGGAATGAAGGCGCATTAGGAGACTGTTACCAACAAGTTCTGAGCTGACCTATTTTTGATGGAAATTTCTGGTGATTTTTTGATGAAAATCAGTGGCGATTCTGACTTGGGCGGTGCCCATCTTAATATAGGCAGGATTTCAACTGGGGGTGGGGGTTTCCAAGAGTTCAGTTCGCGTTCGAGTCCTAATGCCTACTGTACTTCGTAGGTCCTGTGACGTTAGTCACACTGCTCATGTATCAATGAAAATTCTAAATAAAAAAGCAAACTGAAATAGAAATGACGAATGTAGATCGATACAATTGTAAAATGTGCTAAAACTATATTTTGTTTTCATATAAACCAAGATGAACAATAAATGCCTAGTTTTTAACAACTTGGATCGAGTCTCTGAGATCACGAGATGGTATATCCAGTATTCCAGAACTATGACACGAAGAAAACTGCGCAATCAATCTCCAGTTTCGTCGACCAGAAAAGGATGACAACAAAACCTTCATACTTCACATTTTCTCTGTTCCATCGTTCTGTAAAATAATATAACAGAATAGTATAGGTCTAGAGAACAAATAGTCATAGAAATAGTGAGATTATCGGTCTATATCGGGAGGCCCCGAATGTTTGATCCCCACTCCCTCGAATTCCTACCCTAGCCCCTGTACTATTTCTTAGTATGACCGCCGTGAGGTTCCGAACACGACAAATAAATAAAGGACTTTAAGGTTGAAGACTGAACATGAACCTCAACCTCCGAACAGGGTTGTGTCCCATTATTCCAGAATTATACACCCCTGCCATCATTCACTTAATTATGCAGTTCTGTACCAGAACAGTATTTCACAAAACCTAGATCTTACAGCCAAAAAGTTCTTATTAACATATACTTTAAATGATGTGAATATGCCTGAGCAATTCAGATGTGAATGAGCATTTGTTTCCCAAAATATAACATTGCTTTTTTGTTCAAATCATCGACCGTTAGATTTGGTGTAATGTAGTTGTTGAAAAGAGGTAGTTTTGCTTAATTCAAGCTTTTGCAAAAGGGAACAGTTACGATAATCTGGCACTTTTAATCTCCGTCAAATGCTACATGGCTCGATGCAGACTGTATGGAGAATATCAGGGCGTTTTTTCGCCCTCGGTGACTGAAGTCAGGATCGATCAACATAGCAGATAGAGGTTGCATGCACCTAGCATGGCGATTTGAAATATTTCGCTATTCATACTTTTTATTCCTCGATAGCAACCAATAAAATGGTGCATGCATATTCCGTAATATTATGACTGAGTTTGCTGAGATTGGACTAAATATGCTTTATTTCGGACCACAACAAGTTTAGTAACGTGGTCGTACTGATGATCATTACAGAGGGAAGTTTGCATTTTCGTTTTGGGACATATGCTCAACCAGTGACTGTCATTATTTAACCAAAGACATTAAATGTTTCCGGATATACCACATACAATTACCTGAACATACCTGTCAATCAGGTAACCAAACTATTTATTGACTCGTATCCAAAGTGATTAGCTGCTGTGCCAGCTTAAGAATTTCCTCGTATCTCAATGTCCGCTGACACCAGTTATCAGGAATACATGTCAGACCATGCTGCAAACGGAAAAGAAAAAAGAAAATGCAGCTGTCAGTTGGCACTTTCCCTTCGAACAAGTCTCTAAACGGTACGCTATCAGGACTATTAATTACTGACTCTGGAAGTTCGATTTTGCAGGCCTTCCGACACCGGAGAGACTACTCTATCAAGGGATATATTAATATCATGATAGTAGTATACAAAGCGTAAATAGACGCTCATTGACCTCAGAAATTTGCATAATTGAGGAGGAAATGAGGAGGTGACAGCCAATGAGAAGCGAGTAAAATTTGACCTCAGAAATTTGCATATTGGGGACGGTCACGGGGTGGCTCTCGTCCAATCAGAAGCGAGTAAAATTTGACTGGATGTATTCCTCCACGGTGATGTGGTCCTGGGGGTGATGCGGTCTGCCTCCGCGGAGAAAAAGTAGTCCCTAGATGCGACAGCCAATCAGAAGCGAGTATTGTGTCACATGGGGTCATGTGTGGTGGTGGGTGGTGGGTTTAAGATGGCGGCTTGTGGTGGTGGGTGGTGGGTTTAAGATGGCGGCTTGTGGTGGTGGGTGGTGGGTTTAAGATGGCGGCTTGTGGTGGTGGGTGGTGGGTTTAAGATGGCGGCTTGTGGTGGTGGGTGGTGGGTTTAAGATGGCGGCTTGTGGTGGTGGGTGGTGGGTTTAAGATGGCGGCTGGTGGTGGTGGGTGGTGGGTTTAAGATGGCGGCTGTGGTGGTGGGTGGTGGGTTTAAGATGGCGGCCTGTGGGAGCAAACGAGGCGGTGGGGAGGTCACGGGGAGAAAAAACCCTCACATTACCCTCAAAAAAACCTCTAAGCCATATAATAATAATAATAAACATAATCTATAGGTGTTGTACCATGTTAATAGGATCAGTCTAGCATCTGTACCACCCTAGGGTCGAGTGTTTATTGTCCCGTGTATCTCCGCAAGAAAACAACAAACAAAATGGCGGCTCCAGGATGGTGCGGGGACGCCCTTTCCACATCACGGCGTCGACCGTAGCGCCATCTGCACACATTGACGCTGACACACATCGTGTGGCCAAGGAACATATAAGCCCAAGCTGGGGAGGAGCCTGGTTGGAGCTTACTACTGAGTATCAAGTGATGTATCAATGTGAAGCCTATGTGAGGGGGCATCTGATGGGCTGGGTGTGGGGTTGAACGCGTCATTCTGCGCATGCGCGGTGGCCCAAGGGGTCGAGTGAGGTGTGAAAGCATCTGATGTGGGTGTGGGGTTGAACTAGCGTCAGCGGCGCGGTGGCCCAAGGGTATACTGTTGGAGCTAGGGGAGTCTACTGGTCCAGTGGGGTCGAGTGAGGTATCAAAGTGAAGCCTATGTGAGGGGGCATCTGACTGGACTAGTGGGTTTGAAATAGCGTCATTCTGCGCATGCGCGGTGGCCCAAGGGTATGAAAATAGCTGTGTTGGAGCTAGGGGAGTTACTACTGGTCCGATGGGGTCATATGAGGTATCAAAGTGAAGCCTATGTGAAGGGGCATCTCACTGGACTAGTGAGTTGACATAGCGTCATTCTGCGCATGCGCGGTGGCCCAAGGGTATGAAAATAGCCGTGTTGGGAGCTAGCGAAGCCAATAATGGTCCGATGGGGTCATATGAGGTATCAAAGTGAAGCATTCGTGAAGGGGCATCTCACTGGACTAGCGGCGTTGTCACGCATTCTGCGCATGCGCGGTGGCCCAAGGGTATGGAAATAGCCGTGTTGGCATGTAGGGGAGTTACTCATGGTCCAATGGGGTCGAGTGAGGTATCAAAGTGAAGCTTAGGTGAAGGGGCATCTGACTGGACTAGCGGCTTGGGCGTTGAACCATCGCGCATGCGCGGTGGAACATAGACGTTTTGGGCTCGAGCGGGTTTTCTCATGGGCCGATGGGATCGAGTGAGGTATCTGTGAAGCCCAGGTGAGGGGGTTACACTAGGGTGTCGTATCCATAGGGCGATGACGGTGGAAACAGTGCCGGGTCCACGTGGGGTTACGTCACTTCCGGTTTTCCTAAAACTACCTCCAAACCCAGAAGCCAACGTTCAACCCTCCGCACCGCAGCGCCCGCGCCCCGGCCGCAGCGCGCGCGCGCACGGCCTTTAACGGCAAGACACGGACGTACCCGAAAAGACACGGATGGTGAACGCCATTGTGGGAAACCCACACAGACAGGTCAGTACATGCATTCCTATGATGTTCACGCATAATAAAAAGGATTGACCTGTAATCTGTGTTGTTGTTGTTGCTCCCTTTTTTGCACTAACCCATCAGAATAGTACGTATCACGGACTACACCCGTAGAGCTACATCTGGTCTATAAAACACGTCTCTCTGGATCCCACACCTTCATTTCTACGGTTGCAGAGCTATGGCGGAGATCCAGCCCCATGCGACTCGCATTTTACAGCATGCCACCGCGGTGAATTCATTCACGGGTTACCGAGCAGTGGTCCGGTCCATGTTTGCAGATGGCGACGACAACGAGGGACGACGCCAGATCCTGAACGAGTTCACAGAAGCGGTCCTCCACAGAGTGCACTCGATGGAGAGGCGTGCCATCACTCACCACTACTGGACTATGACAGCCATCCTTGATGCTCGGGCTATGGACCAGGAGCGCTCACGCCGGAACCAGCGCCGGCTGGTTGGCCTCACACTAGTCTGTGCCCTATTGACCCTGGCGCTGTGGTATTGACAGTGGGACTATAAATACGAGGGTGAGACAGAGTGTGTGTCATTCACCGTTCGACATTGGAGCAAGCATGTCATCCGACCTACGAGCCATCCTGCCCCTTACACCCCAGGTGGGGTTACACGTGTATGAAGATAAAGTCACCCTGGTGGAAGACCGTGGAGCTATTTGCTGGGCGCCCGCTGAGACCCTATCGAATACGGTGACACTACCTCGTGACGGGTGGACCAAATTTAAACGGATGTTGAGCGGTGAGCTCGACGGACACCTCATCCACATAGACAATGCCATCTACGTATACCGTACCTCCCTCTTCCTACGCCTGGGCCGCTACCAAGACCCTACGCGAGGCTTCACCCTAGGCCCCGCTCTGTGGTCAGCCTTGGAGAAAGTGGTGCCTATTGTGGACCAGCTGTTTACACCGGACGAGCGATCATCAGACCAGTTGGCGTGGGCTCGTGCTATGGACGACGCGCTGGCTGAACCCCATGAACAACTACATGAACCCGACGACGATGCCATTGATTACCCGGCTAGACTCAGTCAGCCCAGTGACATGACCACCTGATCCTTTGATCTCACGGGGTTCTCCCTATAAATACGAGAGACAGTGAAATCTGGTACCATTCACGTACTGACCATGACGGAGCATATAGTACTGGCGTATTTCAGCTTGACCCCCGAGGTTTTCCTGCACGTGTATGCGGATAAGGTCGATATCATGGAGGAGGTGGGAGACATCTGTGATGCGGACCCTACACAACCGTGCCCGGCTCACATTCGTCTGTCCCGGGAGGGCTGGACCAAATTCAAACGGGTGTTGTCTGGTGAACTGGACGGCGACCTCATCCACTTGTGTCACGATGTGTACATCCGACGCGGCCCTTTCTTTGCTCAATTGGCTCGGCTAGATGGAGGTACAGTGCATTTTACCCTTCACCCTGATCTATGGTCTGCATTGGAAGATGCCGTGGTAGATGTGGATGAAGTGCTTATCAAGCGGTCATCAGACGAGTTGGACTGGTCATTTACCATGGCCACTGTGGAAGCCCACGAAGAAAATCAGAAAGAAACTCCGGCCCAAGATATACCCGTTATAAATAAACGATAGAGCCAGGGTCCATCATCATTTGTCACCATGAAGCGCTGGGAGAAGGTGTTGGATAACTTATACTACAGTCCCGACAGTCCGGCGGCCTATAGTGCCTTGTCGGCTCTCTATCGAGCGGCCAAACCCCAGGGGATACAACGTGCCCAAGTCCGAGATTGGTTAAGAAAACAAGACACCTATACCTTACATCGATCTGTCCGTCGCCATTTTCTACGGAACCGGATCATCGTGGGAGGAATAGATGCCCAGTGGCAAGCGGATTTGGTCGATATGAGCGCCTTTGCCAAACACAACGATGGGAATCGATATATCTTGACGTGCATCGATATTCTATCCAAGTATGCGTGGGTGGTACCCATCCGCACGAAAACGGGGCAAATCTCATAGCGGCGTTCAAAGACATCTTCAAGACCAGGCGCAAACCTTTGTATTTGCAAACCGACGAAGGCACGGAATTCCTCAACAGACCGTTCCAACAGTTTCTGAAAGCCCAGAAGGTGTTTTTCTTCCATACGTACAACGAGACCAAGGCTTCCGTGGTGGAGAGGTTCAACAGGACATTCAAAGGCCGCATGTATAAATATTTCACCTATAAGAATACAAGGCGGTACATCGATGTTCTCCCGAAACTGGTGAGGGGTTACAATCGAGCCTATCATCGGAGTATAGAGAGAGCCCCCATTACCGTGACCCAACGCAATGAAGCCCAAGTCCGCCGTGTGTTGTACCCCAGGCCATCGCAGCGAACGACGAATGCGGTGTACAAGGTCGGGGGCCCTGTACGGATCAGTAAAGTCAAGGGCCAGTTCGAGAAAAGTTACTTGCCCAACTGGAGCGATGAGCACTTCCTGATTAAACGGCGCCTACCACGACAGCGGCGAGTCTATGAACTGGAAGATCTTCAAGGGGAACCGTTGCTAGGGACGTTTTACGAGACGGAATTACAGCCTGTCGTAAATACACAGCAAGACTACTACACGGTGGAGCAGATTTTGAAAACGGAACGTCGACGTGGCAAACTGTTTCATTTCGTCAAATGGCAAGGCTGGCCCAGTTCTTTCAATTCCTGGGTCGCGGCCAACCAGGTGAAACGACTATAAAGCCAGACACCACTGCCGTCCTCCTTCATTCCACGTCCGACCACAGTGCTATGGACCAACAGCAGCTGTTTCTGAACACAGCGTCTCCCAAAACGCGCAAAGCGCAAGTGGGCTTTGTGGTGCTAGTGCTAACCCTGCTGAGTGTGTTGTACGGAGGTGTGTTTTACGACGTAGCCTATGTCAGTACGTTACTTAACCAACTGAGAACACCAGCCACCAGCGAAACCGGTCTACAGAGAGCACCAGTCGTATCGAGCCCAGTCACCACCACCACCCCCCCGTGTACAAGCCACGTCGAGTGTAAGCTCTACACCTACACCAAGAACACCCACTACGTCTCAAGACCCACCGGATTTCATCCCTCACAGTGAACAGACAACGACGACCCACGTTGTACCCACCACCACCATCATCATCCCTCGCAGTGAACAGACAACGACGACCGACGTTGTATCCACCACCACTCCAGTTCACTCGTACCAAATTTACAAGAGCGGGTTACCACGACAACGGATACACGTCGAACCATGGACCCCCGTTGGCAGCATCCCTTCACGTGTCTCATCGCAGGACCGACGGGCTCCGGCAAAACGCACTTCGTCCGGAAGCTCCTTCAACACGCCGACAGCATGATCACCCAACCTATTGCCCGAGTCGTGTGGTGTTACGGAGAATGGCAGGCAGCGTATGCAGCAATGCCCCACATCACGTTCGTGGAAGGCCTACCCAACCTGGCCGATTTGGAACCCGACACCTTGGTGGTTCTGGATGATCTCATGGCGGAGACGGATGCGCGGGTCACCCAACTCTTTACCAAAGGCAGCCACCATCGACGGCTCAGCATCATCTACATTGTGCAGAATCTGTTCAGTAAAAACAAAGAACATCGGAACATCAGCTTAAATGCCCACTACCTGGTGGTCTTCAAAAACCCGAGAGATACCACTCAACTGCTGCACCTGGCGAGACAGATATATCCCGGCCGCACACCGTTTGCGTTGGAAGCCTTTAAAGATGCCACACCCCCTCAGCACGGGTATATGCTCTTCGACCTCAAGCAAGCCACCCCCGACCACCTTCGACCACGGACCGGCATCTTTCCCGGGGAGACCCACCACGTGTACTTGCAAAAATAATGTAAACACACCCACAGTGGCGCCCCCAGCTGGAGTGTGTGTGTTTGATGATGGAGATAATAAAAAGAATGAATACCACAGCAGGGTTGATTTTTTGTCTCTGAGGTGGATAAAAAGGGTAGAGTTGTGGGTTCTGGCATTAGTTGTACATGATGTCTGCGCGAGTACGGAAGCACGCTCCCACGCTCCGTGTATTGAAGACGGCCCCACCCGAGTTGGTCCGAACCATTGTACGCGGTGCGGACCCTGACCTTGTACGCTGTCTGTGCGAGATCGGGTACAACCTGTTAAAAGGCAACGTACCACTGACTCCGGCTCAGAAGACCAAGTTGGCCAAGCATAAGACAGGTCTCCGAACCCTAGTCCATAAGCGGGTCCCACAAACACAAAAGAAAAGGTGTTACAGAAAGGCGGCTTTCTCGGGGCCATCTTAGCACCGTTGGCCGCTTCCGTGTTGGGTCCAGTATTGGGTGGACTCTTCGGCCGACAATGAACCACACGAAAAAAATGGTCCTCGTCGAACCTCGGTTGCTTCAAAACCTCCAATCGCCCTACCCTGTGCCACCTACGGTGAAGACCATAAACACCCTCGATGGAGAGATGCAACAGATCTTACAGAGACCGGGGTTAAGCGACAGTGAGAAAGTACAACGGTACAATGAGACGCTTCAACGGTACATGACGTTCATGGACCAATACAAAACCCTCTCTACCCCACCACCACCACCACCACCACGTGACACACCGCCGACCTCAGCACCGCTCCAACAGCCGCCATTACCAGGGGTACCACCCACAGCCCCACAGTGGGTGGAAGACGAAATGCTGAAGAGTGTACCTGCATCGTTCAAGAAACAAGCTGGCCTGGTATTACAACGGATGAAACAGAATCCTAACATGACTTGGAATGATAAAGGCGAACTCCTGGTACAGAATCAGGTGGTCCCCGGCACCCACATGACGGATTTAGTGAATGACCTGATGCGTCAACGCAGATCGCACACGGATCCTCGAGGATGGGAGGTCTTCGCTCAAGGCTTGAAAGACATGCATGTATTGCACCGCTGGGCCTTTAAACCCAGCAATCGCCGAGTCGTGCACCACGACAGATTCCACAACCTTGGGAATCCGACTGGGAACCGGAGTCACCCCTCAAAACTCCACCACCACAACGGGCACCTTCTTTTCAGACCTTTAAAAAACCACCCTTGATCAGGACACCCCACATCTCCAGAGCCGTGACACGTAGCAAGTCAACGCGACGAACACGATGCCGGACACAACCACCCAAGGTCTGGAACACCTATTAAAACCCGGTGCAGCAGCAGGACAGCTCAGTCGCCATGTTTTACCTCACCCTACCCAGTAACAGTTCGCTGGATGTGTTTCCTGACAACACCGTGGCCAAGTATGTGACTCAATTACCACAACCGTTGCATTTACCTGGCCGGTGGGAATGTGGACTGGTGGATATTCAGTACCCTTACTCGTGGTACAACGTGCGAGCCAATGAAGTGTGGTACGAGGTGACCTACGAAGGAAAAGACACCCGACTCACTGTCCCCGAAGGCCAATACGATACTCCCAAGGAGTTCATGGGTGGCCTGTCAAGACTGTTGCATTATAAGGCTCTACGAGAGGTCACAAATACTTCAAAACCCATCAAAGCCTATCCCTTCAAGAATCACGTGAACTTCGATTACAACGCACACAACGACAAGGCAGAGCTTATCGTCACCGCCAACGCGAGTGTCGTACTGAGTCCTATCCTACAGCAAATGCTGGGTTTCGATCTACGGACGTTCGCTGGTCCCACCGCCCACCAAGGCGAGATCCCGATGGATATGAAGTCGGGTATGTACGGACTCTACGTCTACTCGGACGTGGTGGACAACCACATCGTGGGTGATATCAACACACCTCTGTTACGGGTGGTGCCCATTAAAAAGTTGTATGGAGATCAAGTCACCCACAGTTTCACCCACATGCTCTTCCTGCCTGTACGACAAACCCACATCAACACGATCACGGTGGATATAAGAGATGACACGGGACGACCGGTGGCATTCGAACGCGGGAAAGTGGTGGTGACACTTCATTTTCGACAAGCACGTGCTCCCCACTTTGCATAATGAAGGTGCCTTACGAGTGCGATGCACGCAGCTATATGGACTATTATGCCCAACAGGCCGGGGGTGGCTTTCCGGTGTTTAGTGGTGCACGCATACAACGTGGACATGGACTGGGGAACATACTCGGCAGCATCGTCAAAACGTTCCTGCCCTTGGTGACGCGTGGGGTGAAAGCAATCGGCAAACAAGCGGTACGCAGTGGACTGCAAGTGGCCGGTGATGTGATGGGAGGTACAGCACCCAAAGAAGCCTTGAAACGGCGGGCCAAAGAAGCGGGAGGCGTCTTGGTGGCCAAAGCACAACGCACCGTAGGGAATAAAAGAGCTGCCCCACCGAGACCACGCACCAGTCGACGACCGACCCAGCGACGACGCACATCGAAGAAGACCCGGATATCTTTTCTTAAAACATGTCCTTGATCCACGCCGAGTCCTGCCCCTCCACCAACAGTGAATTTGATTTGTGGACCGTGCCGCCCACACAGACCAGTGCCGAACAAGGATTATGGGTGGAGCATCTCCCGCTGTCCAGCATCAACGCAACAGGACCCATCGAGTTCACCATCAGTAATGCGGATACGACCTATGTGGATTTAGCCCATACCTACTTGTATGTGAAAGCCAAGATCGTCAGTGGAGATGGCCCCAGAATCGTCGACCAAGCAACGGTGGGCCCGACGAATCTCTGGCTGCACTCGATGTTTCAACAGGTGGATATATTTCTCAGCGACAAACTCATCAGTGACTCGACCAACACGTACCCCTATCGAGCCTACATCGAGACGCTGTTGTCGCATGGGCGAGAGGCTAAAAAATCTCAACTGACAGCCGCTTTATTCTACCAGGACAAAGCCGAGCACATGGGCGCAGAGAACGACAATACGGGGTATAGCCAACGGAAGGCTTTGACCGCGAACGGCGTGTCGGTGGATATGATCGGTCGACTGCACGCAGACATGTTCATGCAAGACCGATACCTCTTGAACAAGGTTCCCATCAAAATCCGACTGATACGGGCGCCTCCGACCTTCGCCTTGATGGCCACTAACGTAGAGGCGCATGTAGCTGACTATAAGATTGTCATCGAAGACGCAGTCCTGTATGTCCGAAAAGTGAAACCGAATCCAGCCGTTCAATTGGGACACATGAAAGCCTTGGAAACAAAACCAGCCCAGTACCCTATCCGACGTGTGCAAACCAAAGTGTTCTCTGTGTCTGCTGGAAATATGAGCGCCAACAAAGACAACCTGTTCCTGGGGGAACTACCCAAGCGATTGATCCTGGCCTGTGTGGAAAATACCAGTTTCAGTGGAGCCTACCCAGAGAATCCGTTTGACTTTAAACATTTCGGCATCAATTTTGTGGCCCTGCATGTGGATGGACAACAGGTGCCAGCCACGGCCTTAACCCCGAACTTTGGGCGCGCGAATTTCATTCGAGCCTATCAGAGCCTGTTTACAGCCACCGGTCAAATCAACCAGGACGAAGGGAATTTCATCAGTCGGGCGGACTACGGGAACGGATACACGTTGTTCTGTTTCGATCTGACCCCCACCTTAGAGAACGACCATCAGCTGGCCCTGGCCAAGCAAGGCAATTTACGGTTGGAAATCCACTTTCAACGAGCCCTCCGGAGCACCGTCAATGTGATCTGCTACGCCGAGTTTGACAACATCATTCAAGTGGACAAGGCGCGCAACGTGCTGTGTGACTTCTCCACCGAACATGGATACAGAGCAGATAACCACCGTGCTGGAGAATGACCCAGAGACACGTAGGGTCTTTCAAGGGGTGTTCGCCCGAGATGTGTTCCCATTAGACCGTATGTATCCTGCTGCTTACGTTCTCAACACGGACCCGATGGATCGGCCCGGTGAACATTGGGTGGCCGTGTACAGCAGGGCGAATACTTTGACCCGTACGGCCTGCCACCCTTCCATCCCGATTTAACAGACTTCGTGGGTCAAGGCACAGAGACGTGGTGTTGGAACAGTCAAACGTTGCAAAGCCTGACCAGTAGCGTGTGCGGACAATATTGCTTGTTTTACCTGTACCATCGATGCCGGGGAAGACCCTTATCTACCATCGTACAGATGTTTGACGAGTACCCCAAGGCCGAGGACCGAGATGTACTCGTCTATGACTGGGCCGCCCATCATTTCAATGTACAAGTCCCGTTCTGGGCTTGAATTCTTTCAATGTACATACGCCCGCTGTTCTGGGTTTAAGTTTAAAAGCCCCCTGTTCTGGGCTTCAGTTCTTTCAATGTACAAGCCCCTTGTTCTGGGCTTGAGTTTTCACGTGGTTGTTCTCACGTTGTTGTTGTTACTGAATAAAAACAAAATGAGATCTCACCAAAAAACCCTGTCTTGTGTGTTTTATTCCTAATGCATCAATGCCCAATGTGGAGATTCCGTCAAACTGAAATCAGTGGTGTAGGATGGGACCAAAATGTAACCCATCAAGGTTAGAATGCAAGCGCACTATAGTAAAAATAGAGAGCCAATGAAATCAGCCCACAGACCAAGTACGTGTTTTTGGTCTAGGTTTGGAGCGGGCATTTCATTGAGGTACGTGTATACGGTGAGTGAAGAGACTCGTCCAACACGTATAGATGAAGTTGATGACTATAAGTTCTATGTTGTCGATTTAACCTCTCCCTACATTGACGCGCGCGCGCGCGCTGCGCCCGGAGAACCCGCGTTCGCGCGCGCGCGCTCGCGCTGGGGGGCCGCGCCGGGAAACATCCCGGAGGGTTGAACATACGGACGTCTAAGAGGAAACATTAGAAACTCTTCTATGTTTGGAGGTAGTTTTAGTGAAAAACCCGGAAGTGACGTCACAACCCCACCACGTGACCTGCGCAGCAGAATGGAAACGACACCCTAGTGTAACTCCCTCACCTAGGCTTCACATGGATACCTCACTCGATCCCATCGACCCACTAGGGGCCCACCTACACCCCAACACGTCTATTTCTATACTACGGCCAGACTACGCATGCGCAGAATGCCGCTAGTTCAACCCCACACCCAGCCCATCAGATGCCCCTTCACGGATGCTTCACTTTGATACCTCACTCGACCCCATTGGACCATTCGTGGCTCCCCTAGCTCCAACACGTCTAGTGGGACCCATACAGGGTCCAGTTTTCGACACTAGGTGACCACATCCCGACAAAAATGGCCAGTTTTCGACACCGGATGTGCCGTCATCTTGAACATACGTGCCGCCATCTTGGATATGTCCCATAATGCACCGGGTCAAAATACTCGCTTCTGACTGGACGAGAGCTCCGTGACGGATTTGAAATACTCGCTTCTGATTGGACGAGAGCTCCGCATTGCATCTGCGCATGCGCAGAATGATATTCCTACCGCACACCCAACCCATCAGATGCCCCTTCACCTAGGCTTCACTTGGATACCTCACTCGACCCCATTGCACCATTAGGGACTCCCCTACATCCCAAAACGTCTATGCGCATGCGCAGAATGCCGATAGTTCAACCCCACTAGTCCAGTCAGATGCCCCTTCACCTAGGCTTCACTTTGATACCTCACTCGACCTCACTGGACCAGTAGTAACTCCACTAGCTCCAACACGGCTATTTCCATACCCTTGGGCCACCGCGCATGCGCAGAATGACCCTAGTTCAACCCCACACCCACCCCATCAGATGCCCCTTCACCTAAGCTTCACATGGATACCTCACTCGACCACATTGGACCAGCAGTAACTCCCCTAGCTCCAACACGGCTATTTTCATACCCTTAGGCGACACGAGTTGTCTCCCTTGCGTCAATGTGTGCAGATGGCGCTACGGTCGACGCCGTGATATGGAAAGGGCATCCCCACACCATCCTGGAGCCGCCATCTTGTTTGTTGTTTTCTTGCGGAGATACACGGGACAATAAACACTCGAGAGTGGTACAGATGCTAGACTGATCCTATTAACATGGTACAACACCTATAGATTATGTTTATTACTAGGACGTCAGCGAAATACTAGTACCCATCCTCCGCATGGCATTTATTCTGTGAAAACACCCATGACATGACTGAAAAGAGCCTCACTCGCCCCAATCGGACCATGCAGCGTATTTGTAGTCTAGGGACTACTTTTCCTCCGCGGAAGCTTTCTTCCGCGACCGCATCACCGCCAGACCGCATCACTGCGGAGGAATACAAAGGTCAAAGGTTGCCAGACCTATAGTGGTCAACACTTGGCACCCAGCCAATGCTGATGCAATCCAGAACATGTCAGTACATGCCTTGATCACGTGATCGCCAGATGACCTTGAGACCCCTTAAATTTTACCCGGGGGAACAAATATCAGCCGCCATCTTAAACCCACCACCCACCACCACACAGCCGCCATCTTAAACCCACCACCCACCACCACCACAGCCGCCATCTTAAACCCACCACCCACCACCACCACAGCCGCCATCTTAAACCCACCACCCACCACCACCACAGCCGCCATCTTAAACCCACCACCCACCACCACCACAGCCGCCATCTTAAACCCACCACCCACCACCACCACAGCCGCCATCTTAAACCCACCACCCACCACCACCACAGCCGCCATCTTAAACCCACCACCCACCACCACCACAGCCGCCATCTTAAACCCACCACCCACCACCACCACATGACCCCATGTGACACAATACTCGCTTCTGATTGGCTGTCGCGTGACGTCACAGAGGTCATATGCAAATTTCTGAGGTCAATAGACCTCAATTTACGCTTTGTATACTACTTACATGACCAGGATAAGAGTCCACTTCAGTGCTCATTTTGATCATCCAGTGTGAATGAGCTAGAGCGAAAGAGAGAGAGAGAGTGAGTGAGTAGGATTTAATGTTACTTTTAACAATATTCTAGTCATATCGCGACGAACCAACTAGGCACCACCCAGCTAAGTTGCGTTCCTATTGCTTCAAAGCAGCAAACCTTTGAAGCAACATGGAACTCGACATCCACCCTATAAAACACCAAGACACAGACAGGAGGCTTCATGGGTGCAATAAAGACGAAGTGCAATTTCAGTGCTAGACACCACATTATCAAGTTCATGTTGCTTCTCCGCAAAATGCATTGAAACAGGAACCTCTGCCCACCGTGCTCCCATCAATGAGCTAGCGAGAGACAGAGAGAATTTACCGTCGCGTTCAGCGATATTTCAGCTGTATAGCGACGAACAACATAAATCTCTATCTAGAGATCAAACATCTGAAAACAAAATTACACTAGAAAAAAATTGTTAATTGTCAAACTATCTCTTATAAGAATTTCTTGTGGTGCCCTTTGAATGCAATCACCATGTCCATATACTTAAAAAGGAGGGCCGCAAGCGCGACTTCAAAGTCTCAAATAATTCATGTTATTTAGATTCGGGCACCTTGAGCACCTACCATCAACATTGCAAAAACCCAGAGTCTTTTTTTTCTTCTTAGATTTCTGAGTAAATTCACAATGATATGGTCTTACATCTTTATCTTTATCCCACTGTTCATCATGGAATTGTTGCGAGAGATGACTTGGTCGTGTCACAAAGGCGTTTATCATTTATGACCAGGCAGTTGGTGTCATGAAAGACTTGGTTTAGATTACAACACATATAAGGGAAGTGGTTAGAGGTGCCGACATCCTTAAGGTGTTAATGAACCGAGTGTTGTTTTTCTTGTTGTTGTTGTTACAGAGTATTTTGGAAATTGATGAAAAGTGTATGCCTGAAGAAATTGACATTGTATGTACAGTGCATTTAATTCATGCACATGTGTAAATGCCAAATATTGAGTACGCAAGCCTAATAACCCAATAATAAAATGAAAACTTTACAATTATGCTGTCACATTTTGTCAATCCAAATTATAAGCAATATGGAACAAGCCCCTGCAAAATACAGAAAAAAGGAAGGCTACCAAAAAGTTGAGGGCGATTCATTTTTAGCAGAATAGTTGACAATGAATTTTAAACAATTTCCGAAATAATTTTGAGAATATGTTTAATATTCATTGTCAACTATTTGGTTAAAAATGATTCGCCATTACGAACATTTGTTTCTTAACATTTCTTTTTCTGTATTTTGCAGGAGCTTATTCCATATTGCGTATAATTTGGATTGACCAAAAGTGACACAGCTTAATTATAATGTGTCCTTCTCTTCATAGGTTACATGCAGTCTTTCACGCTTAATATTTAACCTTTACACAATTCCAGGAACTAAATGCACTCCACATACAATGTCATTTTATTCAGACATCTTTTCAACAATTTTCAAAATAGACTGTTACAATTACTCTCAGCGGCACGGTCTCGGATAATGTAGGACATTATAGTACCTCGGCCCACACTGCTAGGAATCCATATTGGCATCCATGTTGAAACCACAGTATCACGCCGAAACTCCAAACAGCGCAGGTCAGCTGTATGACTTCCTTTACCATGGAGATCAGTTTGAGACGACAACCTAGGAGAAACACCTCAAATTAGAAGAGATCTTCCGGAGGTAGAATCAAGGTAATATCCATTTCATTTGAATATATATTTTATCTCCTGATAAGGAGAAATACAACGAGGACTATGTTAGCGAAAACACATCCCATAGCATGTTTTGTGCCTCCGGTGCGGCGGATCACCGTTTACACCAGAGCGGTGCAAAATCCTTACACCATTAATGCGCGGGGTACTGGGACTTCCACGGAATAGGCCGAGCAGTCGCGAATGGGACACATTAAGACCATTATTAAAGGATTTAAACAATATTTTTTTTTCTCTGGAATATGTGTCAGAAGAGTTAGTACTTAATTAAGAATTTTTTAGAAAAAAAATTCCTTGCCCCCTGTGGGCGTATTTAAGCCTTTTTAATTAAAGACCTGTAGCTCAATTTCCGCCAGTTAACCCGTTAATGAGCTTAGGCGTCACGTGACCTTGTGACGTCAGACAGGCGACCGTCTCCTGTGGGCAGCTGTCAGCGCAATATATTAAGCTGTGGATTTGCGAATACTCCATCGCGTATATCGCTGTATAATTAATCGAAAACGATTCGAAACCATGGAGGAATATGCCAGTGATGATGATCTATATACAGACGACATAAATGGACATCTTGACGTTCTGCCGTATCAGTTTGAACGCGTACCAAACGACCGAAATGAGATGGAACAGAGGGAAAGCGAATCTGAACCGTGAACCGTCCCACACGGAAAAAGGTCGACTTGTAAACACATACTGGTATGTTATTTATTGTCTATGCCGGACGTTATATATAGGCCGCCTATGCACAGAATGAATAAATATTTAGACAATGATCGAAATAATTTGTTAGTCCAGGCCTAGCTGGTGAAATTTCAACACCGAGACGTACGCCAATTTTGGAGTTTTCTCTTTCGTTCAGGTCAGTTTGAAAGTACGACGTTATATATTATCTACCAAAAATATTTAGTTCATTTTGTTTTTACTTCTGGCAAATCTGTGTTCAATAAATTATTTCCAGTAGGAATATGCCGTCCAGCTAGCGTAATTGATAGGAAAGACCTCCCGACTTTTTCCAGATACATGGGGGGGGGGGCAATTTCTCGCACAACGGGTGTTGGTGACATAATCAGATAGCTCACCTGCACGCAAAGAGTCTAGTAAATTCATGTCACGAGAGTGATATTTAGCTCACGTAAACGGTCATACGCTCCTCTCATTCGTGTGCGTTTGGCCCCCGCACAGAATTTTCATCAAGGCCGTCGATCAGGGGAATATCCGGTATAGCATCTGGTTTGAGTTTCGCTCTCGCATTCGAGTAACCCAACTCGGCCAACTTTTCTGGATCTCGATCCAATTTCTCTTTTGAGAAATGTCCAGAGCACAATGTGCTAATATTTTCATGGCTCAAAACCTACACAATGGCAATAGTGCACCCAATTTTTCCGACGGATGGTCTCCACAGGAAACGAGAAAAAATTCACCCCACAACCTTTTTTCTGCTCGTTTGTACAACCGTAGGCAGCACAATACGGCATTTTGGAGTCAATTTACACTGCTATTTATAAGGCGGTAGTAATCTCGAGTCGAATTGTGAAGAAGCCCACAAAATCACAGTTCAGATAAAGCCGATAATTGGATTTGTCACAGCTGATTAACTCTCTCCCAGTAGATAAATAAACAAATTGCTTATGGATAACAAATTCTAGTTTATTCAGGACGACGTTTCGATAGAGGTACTAAAATCTGTCCATTTTAATTAGTCGTCTACTTTGAAGCTTGTCAAAAATCAATAGTTAATCCTGTAACAATTTTCTTTTTTGCAGCGTGTATAACAAACTGAACTCTACAAAATGACTAACATTTCTCTGTGATATCGAATATATATCACGCTTGATCTAATTTTTTAATTCTCTCCATATAAAACGCCAGTACAGTTGTTTATGTACCGGGCCTCAATTACATAGCGAGACGTAATAATGTATTCATACTCACTGGCACAAAGGTCATTGATGCCGAATACAGTAATAACAGGCGGTCCGTGGGAGTGTCGCTTATATCCCATGCCCAGTGAAATGGTAAAATGATAAACCGCGCACACCTCTATGACTATACACGGAATTGCTGACCTTTGTACTAGACAACACGAATACATTATGACGTCTCCCTATGTAATTGAGCCCCGGTACGTGAAACAACTGTACTGGAGTTTTATATGGAGAGAATTACAAAGTTATTTCAAGCGTGATATATCATCGATATCACAGAGAAATGGTAGTCATTTTGTAGAGTTCAGTCTCTTAGCCATTTTATTCATTTATTTCCCGTTAGTTCTTGCAAGCAAATATGACTGACGCTCAAATGTAGGCTGCGTCTATCACCTTTGAGCTTGAGCCCAATATAGGGTGAATTTTATCTAGAGGTCCGTATATCTTGTATGATAGTATTTATTATTTCTACGAAGTAAGCTACAGATCGCAAATTGTCCGGTAATGAGTGACTGAGTCAGTCAGTCAGTCAGTCCATCCGAATCCTTTCGTCGGCAAAATAAGGAGAACCGTCGACATTAGAACCTTGATTTTTGGCATGAACGTGCATTAGGGCATTGTTACCAGCAAGTTCTGAGCCGACCGAATTCTGATGAAAATTTGATTTATAATTATTTTTTTTAATTATTTATTGATGGCTCAGCGAGTGCACTGTCATGCCCATCGGGAACCCTTGGCTGTATGTTTCACTGTATATATAACACAGTACAAAACCTGGTGGGATATGCCATCCGTAATTGTTTTGAGAGCTAGAGGTCACAGCAGTGTAGCTGGGTCACACTCAATAGGCCTATAAACAGATCAGATCTAACAGACTGATAGGCTTGGGATTCGAGAATGCAGTTAATACTGCCATGGTGTAATAATTAAATTGTTCTTAGAGGTCACAGCAGGGGACACAAATAAACAGATCTGTCTGGGAGTTAAAAAAAATATCACAACAGATGGTACCGGTATTACATTAAACCATCGACAGTGCAGATTCTATGAGTTCACATGTTGACGTCTTTATTAATTTATTACCGTTCCAGGGGACAGTTGAACAGCTGCCGTTAACTTGAGACACACACTTTTGCTATATACACACCTGTTTTTATTAACTTCTACATTATGGGAAACGAAATTAAACAGATATGTAATCAGTATTAAGAGGCTGTATTTAAGATGCTAAGTACAATCCTCAAATTCTACATTCATCAGATTGCCGATACCCAAAATGTGTTGTCTCATATATCTAGATAACAACGCGATGTAGAGATGCTATTTGTTCGTCTTTGTACCGGTCATGCTAAGGAGAATGACATAGAATCATTATTATTCTGTGACGAGGAGGTGTTGGTCTTGAGTTGAATTACCGTAAACTACATAAATGCTGCCTTTCTACTATAGGACTATATATAAAAAAAAATTGTATTGTTGGGAAAATAATGCGATTCAAAAAGTTGTTTTGGTCCTGGACAAGGGCACTGAAAACCATTAAAGAGATGTAAATGTATTTTCACGTAAAGAATGAAATCTACTGAACTTTTTATTATTCAATCTTTTTCTTTTAGTTAAAAATTGCAAAATTAAATCGGCGATCGTTATTTATTTTTGTAATAAAGGCGCATTAGGAGACTGTCACCAACAAGTTCTCAGTTAACCTACTTTTGATGAAAATTTCTGGTGATTTTTGATGAAAATCACTGGTGATTCTGACTTGGGCAGTGCCCATCTTAATATAGGCAGGATTTCAACTGGGGGTGGAGAGTTACAAGAGTTCAGGTCGCGTCGGAGTCCTAATGCCTATCCTACTTCGTAGGTCCTGTGACGTTAGTCACACTGCTCATGTTAATAAATGTGGTACACGTAAAGCATTGTGGTCATAAAGAAAAGCGATCAAATTTCTTCTTCTATCACTGTACTCTTCACAATTTAAAAGGAATCGATTTTCATTCTCGACCACACTCGACCATACAAAATGAACAGAATCTCTGTTGTGGGGTATCCCCCTGTACTCAATGGCTCAACGGTTTCAATGGCTAATTACAACACATATAAGGGAAGTGGGAAGAGGTGACGACATACTGACAGAGCTACATAACTTCACAGTATAGTCTTCTGATTAACCTATTCTAAAGCACATACCAAGAATCTAACGATTCGTGATATGTGTTGTATCTCAGGCACGCTTTTATTGTACCTGTTCACCACCAATTTATTGCTGTCTTTATAAGTGCCTCCAAACGGATTGTACTTCCACCAAGACACGGGCCGATTTCATAAAACCTCACTTGAGACAATTTTCACACTTGAAAGTTCAAGTGCACTTGGAAAGATCCCTTTACTTCAGTTTTTGCTTTTCATGAAAGAACCTGAAATCGTACTTGACTTGAGTGTAGTTGGACCGCCCTTGAAAACCGCACTTGAAATAAAAACGTACTTGAAATGACCAAAATGAAGGGATATAGCGTCGAAAAATAGGTTTTTTTTAATGTGTACATGCATCATAATGCACGTATGGGTATTGTTCTTCATCTGTGGGGGGTGGGGGTACAACTTCATTTTTCTGTTTGGGGCACCATTTTCACCAAACCACACAAAAGAGTTCCAACATCACTTGACCAAGTGCTGTGTAAAACGTTTGGTGAAACACAACTTAAGAATTTTTTTAGGTGCACTTGGTCAAAAATCACCCTTGAAATATTCAAGTCAAGTGAGGTTTCATGAAATCGACCTCTGGAATTGGACTGAATAGAGAGCTTTGTGATTTTGGAAGAACGGTTTTTTCCACACAACAAAGTCTAGCTTCAACTGAGTTCGTCTAACAAAATTTGCCCAAAACCCAGATTTGCAAATGAATAGCAATGACAATTGCTGTTGATAAGCTTTAAACATGAAGCTAGTGGGCTCAGTCTCCGTAACTATGTAAAACCAATACTTTATTATTTGCGTTATTGCATTGATACAATGAGGGTATATCTTCTCAGCACTGCCAGCACTGCAGTTTTTATAGCCTTGCTCTGTATCCCAAGTATATTCTTACACAATTTTACATGTGTTTTCTCAAACTTAAGTGTACCTTTTAGGCATCTAGAAAATAAATCTGACAAGTTGTCATATGAGAGTGAGTGTCTCAACCATATATCACTGTTATACAACATGATTGGTGTAATCGAAGAGTTAAACAGTTGCAGTGCTCTGTTTGGTAATAATCCATCCAAATCTAGTGATCACCTTATGGCAAAAATGGCTTTTTGGCTCTTTGTGTCAGATTGTCCTGTTCTACATTAAAATTTTCATTTGCATGAATAACCAATCCAAGGTAGTTATATTATGACACGCATTCTACTACTTGGTTATCAACAGTGACAATTGGCATTGACATTTTACCTTATTTTGAGAAAACAATATATTTTGTCGAGGCTGCTAATTGGTATTGTTTGCCCTCAGAAGTTGTGAAAAATAATACAATATCATCACCATAAAGAAGGCAGTTCACATATAGACGACACGAAATGATATTACAGTGCAAGTAAAATACACAGCTAAGTCAGCACACGTAAATTGAACGGCCAAGATGCAAATGTCTGTCACAAATATGACAAATAATAAGCAGCACGATGCAGGTAAACAAACAAGAATCACGCAATGGCACTGGACTCAAAATGACAGCACAACTGAACAAACACCTTCAACGTTCACAGCCTAGTAAATCTACATAATACAAGTATGTTGCAACATGAATAACGTGGTGGTGCATCGATTGATGACAACGCACTCTGCCAAGAAACGGGATTGGTATTAGATCATGGACTATGATATATATTATATTATTTAATTCTTTTTCATGAGGCAACAGAACCATTCTTGGTTAAGCCTCTGGTAGTAGTTTGCCAACTTTGAGCGGCCAGTTCACAAATATAGCAAGAGGCAGAGGTTTTTTTGAAACGTAACTGCTCATTGCTTACATTGATTAAGTGAATATTTTGATAGACAAAACAATAGATATCCCCTCAACGGAAGTACAGGAATGGATAAGTAATGAACTTTTTTTAGATATATTATTTAATGAAAATACGAGGTAATTCAGTCAAATGTTCTCCCATCAAGAAAAAGGAGGAATCAACAAAAAATGATTTGTAGGCAAAAATAACAACATTAGAAGTCGAATTAGCAGATAATTTCACTAAAATACACGGATTAACAGAGGCGAAAGGGATTTACAAGAGATAAGATACAACGGGTAATTGCGAGATCAAAGGTACAATGGATGAATGAGGGGGCAGAAGCCAACAAAACGTTTTCTTGGAATAGAGAAACACAACTTTACTAATAAACTTATTACAAACTTAACTACAGCAACAGGGAAGAATATATATAAATTGGAGCGATATGCAAGAGGTGGGGAAATTTGACGACGTCTGGCGATTAAAAAAGCAACCGTATGACTACAGGAAAGCTTCCCTCGGCACCTTACATTGAGACCAGAGAACACGGTGGATTCTCGGAAAACGGTGGATTCTCGGAAAACGGTGGATTCTCGGACGTAGTCTTAGTATCCCAGCCGCGCTTTTATTGTAACTGTTCAGAGGAGATATTACTTAGTTAGACAAACAAAGAAATCATTACAGTAAACTTTATTCAGAAAAGACTGATGAAGGAAAGATATATGAATATTTAACAGACACTCTGTTAAAGGGGCTGTCGGCCGCAGAGCCAGAACAAAAAAAAGGACAAATAAAGTATAAAAAATCTTGCACAAGCTTTGAAAAAAATCCACAAAAATAACAAAAGTCCAGGCCTTGACGCTTATCCGAGAGAGTTTTGCATTGAAGTCAGCCAACGAACGTTTTGATAAGGGAGAACTATCAATAGCACAGAGGCAAGGTGCAATTACTTGCCTGTCAAAACCAAATAAACCTAGAAATAACTTGAAAAAAACAACTGGACACCGATTTCTCTCCTCAACGCAGGATATAAATTAATACCGTCGTGTATAGCTCAGAGATTAAAAAAAAACAAATAACAAACTTATCCATGAGGACCCCAAAGGAGATCATCCCAGTCCGCTCAATCGCAGAGAATGTGAGGCTATTATACGATGTGATGTTTGAAACAAAACTGATGAGCCTCCTGATCTCTCGCTATCGGATAGATTTCGAAAAAGCCTTTGACTCAGTATTCGTGGGATTTCATGAATGGGGTTATTAAACAATTCAATTTCGGACAATTCATTCGAAAATGGCTGAACTCTTTTACAAAAACATTCAGAGCTGTATTGTTCAAAATCGCCACTTATTACCCTTCTTCGACATAACAATAGGTTGTAGACGAGTGATCCCATATCATCATATTAGTTTTTACTCTGTGCAGATGTTCTAGGGAATTAGGATTAGAGACAACGCAGGTATCATTAGAATCCGGATAAACAATACCCAATACAAAATTAACCAATACGCAGATGATACTCAGCTAATCCTTGACGGTTCGGAAGAATCCCTAAGACAGAGACGTTTACGAACATTCTGGTTTGGAAATCAATATTGAAAAGGCAAATGCAATGTGAATCGGCTCCCTGAGTGGTACAAAGATTAACATCTGTCAAGAAATTAAACTATCCTCGTATAATGAATTAACAATATTAAGGTAGTCCGCTGGTGATATTTATATGATTTTTTCGTGAATATGCTTCAAAACCAGGGCTATAACCTATGCTTTCTGGGTTATCAAATGGAGCATGGGTCAGTCCATTTAACAGTGTCTGTAGCTGAAAAACGCCAACGAGCCTATATTTTTTTCTTTGTTTTTCCGCATATTGCACAACTATGAATGCAGCAATATACATTGTTCAAAAAGTTAATTACATGATTTGCCACAAGCGGACATCCTTAAGTCCAGCTCTATAAGATTTTCTTGATACATGGAAAATTAATTATATTTCGAAGTTAAACAACCTTAAAAAAGAGCTCAGCAGCCTTAAAAGAGAACCGGCCTGGTCAAAGCTTGTACATCTCTTCACTTCCCCACCAAATCTTCCAGACAGCGATATAATTAACGGCTTGAATTCCATTCTCTTCCAGTTCATATGGAATCGGCTCGCGGATACGATAAAAGTTATGAACCAAGACTACAAAAACGACGGATTGAGAATGACTAATCTGAAATACTTTATACAATCATTGAAGTCTTCTTGGATCCAGAAACTGATTCCATAATGTGGCAAATGGCCAAATATCATAGATGGAGAATACTATGAGAAGATGTGTTCTCATGGACCAGAACATCTTAAAGTAGTCATAAGAAATATCGAAAAACATTTCTGGAAAGTTACTTTTCAGTCGCGGTACAATGTCCAACGAGCTATGGAAGCAAATAGTACGTTACATATATATAACGAACCTCTGCGGTACAATTGTAACTTCCGTGATTCAAACCTATTCATAGAGAACTGGTATAATCACGGTATTATATAGAGACCTAATCAGGAAAGATAGCAGAGAGATGAACTTCCCTAACTTTAAGACAGCCTACGGCATAAAGGAAACCTCTCTAGATTACATAAACTTAGTACACTCCATACCCCGACAATGGAAACAAATTATTATTATTATTCCTCAATTAAGGAAACAAGCCCCCTATATCGTAATACATGGAACTACTGGTAGGGCGTGTCTTTTCGTACTGTCGTGTTACTGACAAAGTAAAAATCGCTCCACACCTGTCTAGTCTACACGAGTGTGTTCCACACAGTTTCTTATGTGTACTATTAATTTCGCGGCCTCGTAATACATAGCGTCTTGATTGTTTTTTCCCCTAATGGCTGGAACAGCATATATCACAATTGGCTCTTCTCACACACATGGTATATCGAACTGCTATGTTCGTTTATTCATAGTTCGAATTTAAAGCTAAATGGTTTCATTATTTTTTCCCCATGAGCGCTCTCATAAATCTCCACTAAAGTGGATGATGTTGCCATGTGTATCAAACATCTCCTGTGAATAGGACCATGAGTTTACCATGGACCCGAGCCGAGGTCATTAGTAAAAGAATGATATTCTTCCTAATCCTGTTTCGTGGCATATGTATGAGTAAATAGTTTTCAATCAAATTGAAACCTTGGTTTTCCGACAGTATTCAACCTTGATATTATTCACTGATATATATAGTAGTATTTACTATCGAAAAGGCAACTGATTCCATGTATTCATGGCGCGATCATTGAAGCTGTTCTATATTGTTTAATTGTTTAAAATTGTACTATGCTATTATCGATTATTCATTTAATAGATATTAGTCGGGTAGGTGACCAAACAAGCATGTCAGCGGTCGACATATCTTGGTCTATAGAAGACGTCGCATGTCTAAATACGTCACCTCTTCATGTTGTATATTTGTACATATGTTAAACCTGTCATATATTTCTTTGTTCAATAATTAATCCTGCATGTATTGTGATTCTAGGTCAGTCCGCTTTCACCCGTTCACTTCGATATGGAAGATAACGAACCCTCCGAGGAGAATGTTCCACTCGTGAATTTTGCATCATTCCTTCCATTCTTCAACGAACAGATTCCAGAACAAAGTAATCATTCCCCACCATCGCATTCTGCAATCAATCTAGAATTTATCCAAAATATGTGTTCCAATCCTTTTGAATTAAATGACATTGATCATAGTAAAGCTGTTACAGACGATAATGACCTTGAAATTGCTCACTGGAATAATATTAATAGTCATCAATCCAAATATTTCACTGATACCACATTTATCGAGGAAACAACTAACAATACTCAACAGTCACTATCATTTTTACACATGGACGTGAGAAACCTCAAGAAACATTTCTCCGAAATTACAGGATCCATACATAATCTTAAATACCAATTCTCGGTCTTGAGTTTCTCGGAAAGCTGGTTGAATCCCTCAAATGAGGCACTGTTTGAAATACCTGGTTATCCGCCCTTCCCATCCTTTCGAAGCAGGAAAAGAGGAGGCGGACTAATTTTCCACGTCAATGAGAATATAAAATCCTGTGCGATAAGTGAAGACCTCTCATACCTGGATGAGGACGGCGAATATGAGTCTCTCTTCTTGGAATTGGTTTTTGGTGAAATAAATTATCTTGTGGGAATATTCTATCGACCACCTGGCAAAAATGTAAGTAACTTCAATCGATATCTAACTGACATCCTTAGCACCACAGCCATTGGAAAAAATAACTGTATCCTGATGGGTGACTTCAACATTGATCTTTTTTAAACCGACCGCCATGCACCCTCTAAGGAATTTCTTGATATCATGAAATCACACTATTTTCCCCCGCAAATTACTAAACCTACCAGAGTTCGATCCCATTCATCAACACTTATAGATAATATATTTATCAACTTCCACGAGGAAAACCTTTTCTCATGTATCTTTTTAACGGATATTACTGACCATTTTCCAATCTATCACATCTTGAAATCTGAGTCGAGCTGTAAAAAGCCAGAACAGGAAATAACTTACCGCAGAATTACACCGGAACAAAAAGACCGATTTACGCAAAGAACGAAAGAGACGGACTGGACCGATATTGATCACGATTGTAATGATCCAAACATAGCTCTTGATAGATTCCTTACAAAATTTAACGTGATATATAACGATTGTTTTCCATTAGTAACTTGCAAATTATCTAAGAAGAAAATCATTAAACCCTGGATTACATATAGTATTTTGACCTCCATTCACGAAAAAACGTGGATTCCTCGTCTCCCAGGATGAACTTATACATGGACAATATAGAACCTACAGAAACAAATTAAATCATATACCATTCCCATATCAAAAATGCAATATTTCGAACAAAAATTTAATGAAGGTAACCAAGGTATCAAAGGCACGTGGAAAACACTGAATCACCTCCTGAATCGAAAGAAATCCACAAAAACATCGAAATGTTTTAACGTAAAAGGCGAGGAAATCACTGACAACCAGACTATTGCAACCATTTTTAACGAGTATTTCAGTACCGTCGCTTCAAATCTTGATTCCCAAATCCGTAACACAGGGTTAAACTTCAATGACTACCTTGGTCCCCCTGTTACGGATAAATTTCAATTTTCAGTCGTAGCTCACGAAGATGCTCAGCAAACCATAATGAATCTGAAGCCGGCCTCACCTGGTTTTGATGGTATTCGGATGTCCTTAGTTAAACTGGTTTCCAACTTTATTTCTAAGCCCCTGTCTTCTATTATGAACCTATCCTTTACCTCTGGAATAGTCCCGGATTTGCATAAATCTGCTAAGGTAACACCGATATTTAAATCGGATGACGCCACTGCTGTTTCTAACTATAGACCAATATCTGTCTTGCCCTGCTTCAGTAAAATACTAGAGAAACTTGCTGTTACTAAGATGATTGATTTCCTGGAAGCAAATAAAGTTATCTCCAGAGACCAGTATGGATTTCGAGCAAACCACTCCACATCTTTAGCTTCATGTTCTTTATTTGATACACTTGTTTCTGCTATAGAATCCAAACAGTACAGTATGGTCTCATTTTTAGACCTATCCAAGGCGTTTGAGACCGTCAATCAGGAAATCTTACTTTCTAAGTTAGAACACCATGGTTTCCGAGGCTTCTCGAATAATTGGTTTCGCAGTTATCTGACTGATAGACTACAAACGGTGGTACACAATGACACCCATTCTAACCCTATGCAGGGTACCCTAAGGTTCAATTCTTGAACCAATTCTCTTCCTCCTTTATATAAATGACATTAGCACTGCCACTAATATGCTCAAAATTATTCTCTGTGCTGATGATACCAGTGTTGTGTTTTCCTCTGAAGACGTCTCTGAAGTCATCAATATTATGTCACAGGAACTAGAGAAGCTACACAACTGGTTCTGTTGTAATCGTTTATCACTCAGTATTAAGAAACCAAATATATGCTAGTCAGACCTAATAGCAATAACCGATCAATTAATACACCACACCTTCTTATATCAGGAACAGAAATGTTTATGTTTATTTAGAAGAAGGTCCCACGGGAACATCGTTGGTCGATGTATTAGGTACAAGTAAATTAATATATGCATATATATAATATTACTGATTGTACTTCATGGTGCTCATATATGTATGATTTACATATAATTGTAGTGCTAATGTAAATGTATGTGATCGCGATATGTCTAACTAATGTCTCACTTAATGTATGAAATGTAGGGGGGGGGGATAATTTCCGGGGGGAAAAATTCCTAGGGGGGGACTATTGCCGTGGGGGATCTTTCCAGGGGGAACTTTTTCGGGGGGAACTTTTCCGTTCCCTGTATTGCACGTGTGTTTTAAAACAGAGATACTTAACAAATTTCCGTTGTACACGTTCTAAAGATTCAATGTGTGTTTTTTGCCAGGGATTCCACACAACCGAGCAATATTCTAAACGATTGCGTACAAGGGTAAAATACAGATTCTTAAAAGTATTGGCTTGTGTAAAATTAGCACTGTTTCGTTTCATAAAACCCAGCATTCTAAAAGACTTACTTACAACATTGCTGATATGGTCACAAAAATTAAGATTTGACCTTAGTAAAACACTCAAGTCATTCACTTTGTTTGCCCTTGGAAGGATAGTTTCTGATACTGAATAGTCAAACATAATAGTAGATCTCTTATTGGTGAATGACACAATTAAACGCTTTAATATATGCAAGTCTAGTTTCCACTGGCGACACCATAAAGTCATTCGGTGCATATCTTCTTGGAGTTTAATGCAGTCAGTGATAGTTTTTATGGGTCTATAAATCTTGGCGTCGTCAGCATAAAGTAGGCACTTAGAGTTCAAACAGACACTAAAAAACAGAAATAGAACTTGTTCACCAGTTTAAAGTTTTAGGTGTTTTATTCAACGACCAATTGAACTGGAAATCACATATACATTACATCTGTAATAAGGGATATATATAGAAAGAAATATAGGGATTATCATCTACATCAAAAACTCGATAAATAAGAAAACATTATACATACTCTACTATTCATTGATATTTCCTTACTTGTCCTACTGTAATATACTCTGGGGAAATACCTATGTCACTCACCCCCATCTCTTGCTTTTACTTCAGAAAAGCGCCATAAGGGTGATAACTTTATCAAAACAACTTGACCACACATACCCATTATTTAAAAATTTAAAACTGTTACAATTACACAAATTAAATCTTTACCCCTGTCTTATAATCACCCACAAATTTATTCATCATCATGAATTGCTACCAGAAAGTTTCCAGGATTATTTTATTAAACAAACCGTTGTTCACCACTACCAAAAACGAGGGCAACAATGTAATCTATACAGACATTTTTATAGATCTAATTTGTCATTTTATACACTTAAAACTACTGGACATCGGGATTGGAACGAACTGCCTCCTCCATTCAAAGCAATTAAATCAATATCATTATTCAAATCTAAACTAAAAACATACCTGATCGAAAACTGACCTACATTACAATCTGTGCACAGATAATTATGTGTACATAGACCTTTTATGTGTATTCTTCCTTTTGTTCCTTATTTCGCCAATGAATGCTTATTATTTTCCTGTTTGCTTCACACCACGCAGGGATAGAACAAGCCCCAAGGGGTTTTAATCCCGGAAATTTAGATCATCTGGCTAACTTATTCACTTTTCTTGAATTACAATGTCGTTTTATGTTAAAGCCACTGATATTAAGCTTATAATTTTTGATTCATTGGTGAATAAAATTCAATTCAATTTAATTCAATAATAAAATAAAGCGATAGTACTATGATACGACATGGCAGATATCAGCCACCATAATTCGTCGAGTGTAACAGGGTTTCGACATTTTGGCGGGAGATGTTTTTCGTGTAAAATTATTGCTGGGCTTAGGGGCAATATCAATGCAGAAAATAATAGGCTGGGGAAATATGAAAAGAGCATGAATACGCAGATGCTGCTCATCAAAGAAGATATTTATACGGCGAAACTATTAAATTCTAATCTGTGTATGAAAGCACTACTACGCATATTTCATAACTATTTTAAAACAGAAAAAGATATTGCAAATTTGAAAATGGATACTTTTTGACATTTTTCAGTACTATGTAAACAAAAAGTAAGAGTGAACGAGCATCAATGTATTCTTCACAGAAATGTGGACTATAATAGTAAGATATAAAGCTTTATTTACATTATTATGAACGTAGGTGACTATGTTTAGAAAAATACATATACATGCCTATGATTATTCGCTATTCTTTTTATTACGAAAGGCAGGGTGTGGCCTTAAGTGGTAAAGTAAATATATGTCAACGTGCAAGTGTATATGTAGGCGTGAATGTGTGTGTATTTAAATATGTGTGCTTTGTATGTTTGTATGTATGTAATAAATCTTTATCTTTATTAGATTTGTGTATATAAATGTTCAACTTCATCGTGGACATCAAAATGAAATAAAAATATTATATACAGGTACCGTATAAAAAAATCTATAGAATACAAGCCAGTTGTACTTCAGTAACTTAGGGGTGCATCCAATCTTTATAAATTAATATCGCATCAATGCTACCCAATCGTATATGTTGCTATGTAGTATCTTACTAATTTCAATTGAACTTGTTGTTCAGAGCGCCCAGCTCATGAATACTAAATAGTCTTATGATATCACGGCCCAATTTTAACCACTTTACTTGCAGTCTGGGAGAGGGGATAGGGTCAAGGTCTCTGTTTTAAACCAAGTTTAACGCCAGAGACCGGTTCATAATTCTACCCGCGTAATGTCGCCAACTTGGCGGGAGGGCGGCAACTTCAGAAGATTTTCCAAGAGCTTGGCGTGTGATTCGGCGTTGCCAACTAGAAAGCACTTACCATTATGTTCCCTACTTATGTTCCTTGGTTGCACTAGAAAAGGGTCTGAAAAGGGAAACCAATGAACAGGACATTCTTATAATCACACCGGGTCAGTTTTGGCTAAAAGCATAGGAAGCATGTGACAATGCTGCAGGCCTATAATAGTAAGAGAAAGAGAGAAGGAATGAAACAAGATTCCAGCAAAACGGTCGAATAACCACTAATAAAGCCACCAAAAATTGACCCATACACTGTAAAAAGAGGAAACATGTTTAACGTTTCATTTTGAGATGGTAACATGTTAGATGCTTCATAATGCTACATGTTTCGCCCTATTTTCCCCACAAAAACATGTCTCATAGACGTAACGATGCAACCATTTGAGGGTTGTGACATGTTTCACTCGCGTTGCCGTCTCACTTTAACGGTCCGAAAGCTGTTTGAAGCATCAACGCTGAAACACGTGCAATGGAGTTGAAAGACGACATGTGTCAAGAAAAGTGGAGTACCAAAGGGATAGTGCTGTCTGTGCATGGAATGAGATACCAGGTCGTGTCCACACAGTTCTAGTCGTATCTCCGAAATGCATTACGACAGAGACCTTTAGCAATTTGCAAACAAAGATATGAATACCACTGGCTTCCAGATATTTATTTCTGGTCTTTAGCGACCCGGAAGATATATGTCGGTACTGTGCATTAATAGACTGAGCATTTTAATTGAATTATTTGCATAACAATTTAACTCAACCAGGACCAAGGGTATTTGAGGCCTGCCCAGGCGCCATTTCATTCCACCCGTCTCCTTCCAGATATGTCTTTGCTCACTAAGATAGAAGTCTGAAACTTCTCACAACATAAACTCAACTAAAAAGTGTAAAAAAAAAACGAAAACAAAAAAATAAATAAATAAATTTGCAATATGGCCGCTTCACAGTTACGTTATATTCCAAATTTTGTAAGATTTTCCCAGCCCAAATTTTGACTCTTCACTGGAACCCTACATGGCCGACATTTTGAATTTAAGAGTATTCGCTCAAAACATATGGTCATATTACGACACACCAACAAAATGCATAGCAATGTTGCCAGAATAAAAGTGACACTTATGGGGCACTAATGCAAGCAACACTGAAAAAACAACAACTGTGTTCTCCGTGTGATCAAAGCTACATCCAGTATTTTGAATTGTGAATGTGTAGCGCATCAGGAGATTTTTTTTAACAGAGTCAATACGATTGCATACGTCATTACAGCGTTGGACGGGATTCGGCCTTAGTGGCATATACACTCTTAGGAAAAAGGGTTCTAGGTAGAACCCTAAAGGGTTCTTCAGCTCATAGCTGTGGGAGAACCCTTTAGGGTTCTAAGTAGAACCCTTTTTGAAGAGTTCTAGGTAGAACCCTTTGGAAAGGGTTCTACGTAGAACCCTTTTTTATCAAATGGTTCTAGGTAGAACCCTTTTGAAAGGGTTCTATGTAGAACCCTTTTCTGTCATATGGTTCTAGGTAGAACCCTTTCACAAAGGTTCTAGGTAGAACCCTTTTTGGCATATGGGTCTAGGTAGAACACTTTGAATGAAAGCATACACACCTTTTTATAGTTGGGTTCAAGCTTTAATATATTACACCGAACTAATGCACAAAATATTGTTTGAAATTGAAAGCAAGGAGAATAATTTTTTCATGCATTCTAGTAGTCAAGGGCCAAATTCAGTAATATTCGTCAAGGTCTCCAATAATTTGAACGCTTCATAACACTAATGAAGTGCTAATTCCAAAACAATATTCCATCCATGTACAACTCTAATTTGTTTTACACTGTCCAAAATTGTGCTCTTGAAGATGTTAGGAAAGAAAGTTCTGCACAATCGGAGATTTGGATTTTTATCTGAACGAGTTGAAAGGCAGTCTAAGGTGAATAATTTATTAGAGACCTTACCATACACATGCATAAATCTGAATTTTGCGTTGAAAGCTTTCTTGAATATTGCCTTAGAAATACATAGTTTGGGGTGTGATATCTCCATGACCCCAAGAATGATGAATAATTAAAAATACGACTGTTGATTTTGTTAGAGAAAAACATTTGTATTTATTGTGATAGATCTGGTTCCATTCAAAAAGATAGGAGGAAAATCATGACCAGCAAATCTGATAAAAGAACTTTCACTTTCTCCTCAGACAAGTCCTCGCTCTCTGGTTACCACTGTTCAATATCATATTAAATGAGAATGTACATGCTGCTTTCAGAGTATTCAATATTATGCCTCACATCAACCATGCAGGTTAGTTTGACACAAAAAGTTTGAAATGTGTCCATTGTGAGGAGACCTGTCCATTCAGTCCATCAATGATGTATCAACCCTGCTTTCTCTGATGGGCACTGATGTGTTCACATTTAATAAGAAAACAAACTTCTCCAGGAAGAGCATGGTCTTTTTTAGTCCTTTGGGGTACTCTACACCAAACACATACTATAAGGCAAATATGGCACTCGGACTGAATGAAATATCCATGGTGGCGTCATCATTCAGCACCTGAATATCATCCAAGTAAATGGACATCTTCTCTGCATTTAACGGATTTCCTTTTCTGCAATTTTGCAGGGCCGTTACAGGAGTTGGAATTTGAAGAATCTGAAACAGAGTAAAAATGCGATTGATTTGCAAGCCGATTTTATACCAGTGTCAAGAAGCTTAGACATGGAATAGTTAAACAGTGAAACATGTATAAGCCGATCATTCTTAGGACCAGATATATATAGTCGATTTTGACAGAATTCTGGTTTATCAAGTTTCAAATACATGTTTACACTATACACAAGCGAACAATAAATTGTGTTCCTCTTTAATAAACTATAATTTCAGTATTACTGGATGGTGTTTCACTTTCACACATTCATATGTATATGATTGAATTCACCTGGCAAATATTAAAAAAAAAGCTGAATGCTACGAATGCTAGATAGAATAATCAAGATGTGTCCTCTCCAAACATCCAGAGGCATATATAAAAGCGTAGATAGGAAACAAGCAAAACATGTACTGACACATATATTAGCTAGAAAGTTCTGTTAGTTTCAGATGCACACACTCACGTGTATGTGCTAGATTCACACAGAAAATGTTAAGGCAGACATGTACTTTTGGGATACAGATGTTATAGCTAGAAAGTTGTGTGTGTGTCAGCTTCACACACTCACGTGTATGTGCTAGACTTCACACAGAAAATGTTAAGGCAGACATGTACTTTTGGGATACAGATTTTTGCTAGAAAGTTCTGTGTGTGTCAGCTTCACATACTCACCTGTATGTGCTAGACTTCACATAGAAAATGTTAAGGCAGACATGTACTTTTGGGATACAGATTTTTGCTAGAAAGTTCTGTGTGTGTCAGCTTCACACACTCACCTGTATGTGCTAGACTTCACATAGAAAATGTTACGGCAGACATGTACTTTCGGGATACAGATGTTAGCTAGAAGGTTATGTGTGTGTCAGCTTCACACACTCACGTGTATGTGCTAGACTTCACACAGAAAATGTTAAGGCAGACATGTACGTTTGAGATACAGATGTTAGCTAGAAAGTTCTGTGTGTGTCAGCTTCACACACTCACGTGTATGTGCTAGACTTCACAAGAAAATGTTAAGGCAGACATGTACGTTTGAGATACAGATGTTAGCTAGAAAGTTCTGTGTGTGTCAGCTTCACACACTCACATTTATGTGCTACATTCACACAGAAAATGTTAAGGCAGACATGTACTTTTGAGATACAGATGTTAGCTAGAAAGTTATGTGTGTCAGCTTCACACACCCGCGTGTATGTGCTAGACTTCACACAAAAATGTTAAGGCAGACATGTACTTTTGGGATACAGATGTTAGCTAGAAAGTTATGTGTGTCAGCTTCACACACTCACGTGTATGTGCTAGACTTCACACAAAAAATGTTAAGGTGGGCATGTACCTTTCATTCTCATACGCCAGCTTACATATGTTAATTTTCTTGAACCAATTTCACGAAAATGGTTACACAAAACAAACTGGATTGCAATTTTCAATACAAACTAGCTAATTGTTGCTTTGATAAAATGCTTGAGACTCTTGATAAGTGAAGAATTAATATAGTAATAGACACAGAAAGTATTTATGGATGACGACAGGCTGATAAACATGATAAATATCTGATCTGAGGCATTCATTTATCTTGCTGTGGCTAATGTGGTCAGAAAAAAAGATTTAAAACTTACATGGCAATCTGACTTAGCTGATCAAAGAGGACTTGAATCAGCATGGTCTTTATCTTAGTCCTCCGTGAGCACTTCAGCTCTCCATCTTCAGTTTGGAGAGCCATATTCACTAATGGTGGGAAGCTCAAGAGTCCACATGTCCTTGGATTCTCCTGTTCAGGTCTCTCCCGCTCTGGTTCAGGAATAGATGGGTCAGCATTAGATGGTCCTGGCAATGATCTGAATAATAAATGTCGTTTCACATTGATTATAATACAGTAAACATAATTTGAAATTATACTTTCTGTTCAGTATTGTTCAAATAAAGTAGGGTCTGGGGTCATTTACCATGGTATGTACATGTCCTTGAAGCACTTTACCCAACTTTTATTCCAAACTCTTACAATTATGTTTTCTTAGGAGGACTCTCATTAATACACATGTGGAAAAATATATTTCTCATAATTTGTGAGATTGGTTAGTTGTATAATTTTCAATGCAGTAATATAAGTCCCAAGAGATCAGTTCAGAAACACTGGTACTTTACTCATCTGACATGGCATCATTCTTCTTCAAGTCTTCTAAGGCGTCAAGAAAAAGAGTTTGTTTTCGAATTGTTGGGAAGAGCCTCTCTGTCATCCTCTCAGTCATCCTGGAAAGTGTGGGGCCATCTATTTCATTCTCTGAAAACAGTACAGCAAGGGGGAAATCAAATTTGAGATCTGCACCTTCGTATGCATTTCATTCCCAACTAAAGGGTGGAAATACATTTCACCTAGAGTGGAGAATGAATTTCATGGCAGGCGAAATTTATTTTAACATGGGTGGAAATTCCCCCAAAAATAAACAAATACTTAATTGATAAATAAATCCAATGGCAGTTATGAGCTACTAAACTGGTTCAATTTAAGGGCAATGCTGAATATCCAAAGTGCATGTCCGATAAAATTCAAATTTTTTGTGCTTAAACAAATCGTCTTTAAACTCTCTCAATAACAACTGAAGTTGTACGACATGAATAACAAATGTAACATGTAGTTACCATGATTATTTTAAAGTTATTCCACTGTATAAACCATGGCATAACTTGACATCATATACAAATTGATATGATGATCACGTAATTTGAAAATAAACATGATAATGAATATCTGAAATTTCCAATGATCTCGTCAATTCCTGTAATTATCCAGAAGAATTACATGTACTCGAGTATAATTAACGGCACGACAGACTTTTTCCTGGAACTTTTCAAAGTTCTCATTTTTCAGGGACACCCTAGTTCAAGTTTCAAGTTTCCTAAGTTCCCTAGTTCCAAGTTCCCAAGTTTCAAGTTCCAGCTCCGTAGTTCCAAGCTCCAGTTCCAACAAGCTCCAGTTCCCCCAAGCTTCACCTCCAAAGTTCAAAAGCTACAGTTCAAAAGCTCCCAGGCTTATTATAATGTTACTCATTATAATGTTACTGTCTAGCCTCTTCAACACATGTTTTGAATTGTTGTGGAAATCACTAATTATAGATGGGGGGATTAGAAGTTTCTGAAAACATCCTTCAGGATAGCACAGATCGGCCATGGAAAATAACTTTAAATGGAAGAATGTCCTGTCCATCCTCTGTAGAGGAACTTAGATTACACACATCCATCTTATAATTTTACAATCGATCTGTTTCTTTTGTCGTGAAACTTCGCTCACAGAAAGTGACCATCCTTCTTCTCTCTCAAATGCCCATCTTATCAGATTTTTGGAGGTCGGCAGACCATGAATATGCACCAGGATAGCTGTGGGACCAGGGGAAGTAAGTGAGGAGTAGAGGGGGTATATTACCATGCCTTTATACAGAAATAATTGGATGATTTGCTCAATATTCTGTTGAAACTTTTTGAGCTATGTGTGTACTAACAAATGTAGTATCGTGGTATGATTGGACTGGGGCTATTCGGTCAACACATCGGCAATGAGCCGATGATACGTGACTGAACTTTCTCTTACAAACATAACAAATGCGACCGATCAGATTTCTTGTATTCATCAAATACCCGTTTTGTTCCCCTGATGATTCGGACTGTCACATTGACCCTCTTGATCACTAGATACCCCATATATATCGAATTACCGCGATTCACTTACACATCAGCAGCCAAAATTAGAGGTATCTATGAATGGACGGCAATTAGTTTCATTTTAAAGATTTCTCAGTTATGTAATTCATATAATCGTCAGCAGAGTTTAGATTTTTTACCCCTCGGCCAACTTTTGGCCGAAGGATAGTCTTGTCATCATATACGTCCATCCGTCCGTCCATCACACCTTTCTCGTTACCCAGTTATCTTTAGAACGGCTTACCCTAGGCACACCAAAATTGCAGTGCACACCCATATGCTTGTGAACCAGAACCCTATTGAATCTGGACCCGATTGGTTGAAACTTTGGCAGCTATCTTTAATTGATGCGAGGCCATCATAGCTTTCTCATTACGAAGATATCGTTAGAACGAATTAACCTAGGCACACCAAACTTGCCGTGCACATCTATATGCTCGTGACCCAGAACCCGAATGAATGTGGACCCGATTGGTTGGAAACCTTGGCGGCCATCTATCTGGCCTGGGCTTTTTGGGACCTGTCCAGGCCGGGGGGGGGGGCGAAATGGCCCCCCTAATTATTTTTCTTACCCCTTGAGCTAGGGAGCTGAAACTTATTACACTATACCCTTGGGTCAATCTCTATCAGAAAATGTAAACAAATTCAAGATGGTCGCTTCGGTGACGTCACAGTGACGTCATTTTCAAAAACAGCATATTTTGGTCGATTTTTCGGTCAGATTTTCCGATTTTTTTATTTTTGCAATTTCTCCACAAAAACTGCATGAAAAATTAGCAAATATTAATATGATATGAAATAAAGTAGTTTTTGCCCACTTTTCACCACGAAAAAGCAGAAATTTTGTGGTACCCCACGTGGCCGCCATCTTGAATTTACCAATGATCCTTTGCTCGGGGGTTTATGCAAATAGGCTCAAAATGACCCCAATAAGATAAACTATAAAGTCACGGAGTTTCAGCTCTCCATTTTTTGCCGTCCCGGAGATTGTCCAGAAAGTTAAGGTAGGGTTAATTTATGCGAAACCGTTAAACTTCGCTGTTCAGTGTGATACTTGGTATAGATTATCAATGCATCAAGAAACTTCGAAGGAATGACCAAACCAGTTCCCTGGTGCAGTGGAAAGCAAAATCTCAAATGATATATATCTCTAATACCATTTAAGTGTTCTATATGAAACAGCGTCGATGTATCAAGAGAGTCTTAATGAATAACCACATCAGTTCCTCTGAGTGGTGGGAAGGATGGGCGGCCATCTTTAATTTATGCAAAATCATCAATGGTCTCAACGTTCAAGTGCTCGATGTAAAATGTGGTATACATCACGATGCATCAAGAGACTTACGATGAATGACAGATCTGGTTTCTTTGATTGGGCGGAAATCTTGGCGGCCGCCTTTAATTTATGCAAAATCTTTAATGATGTATATCTCTGATATCATTTAAGTGTTCTGTACGAAACTTGGTATACATGTACATCATCGATGATTCAAGAGATTTTTGTAATGAATACCGGTTTCTCTGATTGGATGGAAACCTTATGGGCAATTTCTAATTGGAAAAATTATAATTATCTGTATATTTGTCACTCGACTGCTTGGTGTTCCTGACATCTTGGTTCAAACTGAATATATTATGAATGGCTGGCGCCCTGAGCCGAGGGGTTTTCAGATGCGCAACTTCGTAATACTTCTTGGCGAGGTTCATTCGCTGAAACCGTCACATGTTCAGCCTGGTTGATGAGTCTACCTCCAAACGGATCAAAGGGAGTTTCCCCCGACTAGCACTAACATGTATCAAAGCGCAGTTTAACTGATAGCAATATTCAGTAACTACCAATTTGCATTTGTGTAAGAAATATTACTGAACGAACATTATACATTTATCTCAATGATTGAATAATATTGTATGTGACACAAATGTGCCTATCGGACGGACGAACAAGGAGAGAATGGGATGTTACAAATGAAGTAGGTTAGGAAGTAGAAGTCTATCAAAATCACCAGGTCGAACTCTGTCAATTTGACACCACTTAATTACCTGAAGAATGAATTTGCCGGGGAATACCACATTTGTATGTTAGACCAAAAACATCGGCTATTAGTCTACTTTTTTGTTTGGTTGTTGTCGAATGGACTCCTTAGACCGAAAAGGAAAGAAAAACAATTGGACGTCAGTCGCTCGAGATCTTTCACTGCACACGGTGTGGGGAATTGAGACGAAAAGCATTTTATCGAATAAATAATATGATTTGACATCTCCAGCACTATGACAACCACCTACATGTAATGACTCCTTTAATTAGATGGAATCTGCCTTCAAACACGAATTTTGTCAACAAAACCGCTGTTTCCACAGACATGCACAGAATACGGTTGACATTTCGGCTCACGTCATCAGAAATCGACCCATGTCGGTTATAAACCAATAGCGACGTGTGTTTATTCACATGATCAGGAAGGTCATGAGATAAAAATAGCGTAGATCATATTCTTACAACATGTCAAAAAGGCGCCAAAACGGAAAAATCAGTCGAGGTTTTTCTCACATATTTGATCACATTTTGTCATCATCAAAACAGTCATGAGAGATGGTACATGGACAAAGAAGCTCAGGTCGGTCAAACTGTATCAAATTGGCATACTTTTTCCTCTTCCGTTTCATTATTTTCTTCAACGAAAGATTGCGAAAAGGCACTTTTCGGAAAACCAACTTTTATCGCCATATGTTAACCTACCTCCGCTCGGAGCTGTGATAGGAATGCTACAATACCCTATATTCACCTATCACAGCCAGAGTTTCTGAGTTAATTTGCATGTATGGGGTCATACAGCAGGAGTCTGTTATAAATTGTTGCCATCAACTGCATATGTTCGTCAAGCAGGAGTCTATTTATATACCAACAACAAAGCAGAGGAGTTCTCAGTGTTTTGCAAGGTTCATTAAGTTCTGGCTGGGATACAAAACCCAAATGTTCTGCTAACCGTGCCTATGAGCTTTATTATCCCCCGCCGGACCCCATTTGCTGTTTGTGTGTGGGTGTACGTGTCTGTGTGTGCGTCACGTTTTCCCGTTAACTTGATACTCGATTCAATTCAATCAAAATTTTAACAGATGGAATCATTGTGAGATGGCTTTCTTTCTATTGATTTTGAGGTCACTAGGTCAAAGATCAAGGTCACTAGGGCTAGAAAACCTACAGAGAAGATCTCCAGTTTCAGTTCATGAAATGGTACCAAACATTGGGTAAAGAGTGCCGATTGGGCAAAGAAGAAAGTTATTGAAGTTTAGGTTAAAAGGCCAAATGTCAATTTCACTCAAGCAAGAGAACCTGTACAAAATGGAAAAAATCTTCTGTTCCATGTCCAGAATTGGTTCAAAACTTGACAAAGGTCAAGGTAACCTGGGTATACAGAAAATATGGAAAAAGTGGGAAATTATGAACTCAAGTTCAGGGGTGTGGATTATGGCCACATTCCAAGTATACCTCAAACTTATTGCAAATAGCGGTAATAGATTTTCATAATTACCTCTCGACCAAATTTGGCCAAAGAGTTGGTATCGTCTGTCAGGCAAGTCATAGTGTGGACTAAATATACCTTGAAATACTACATGTATAACCGGGCTCTCATATAAATTCATACGGCAGTTGCACTTGGTGATGAGTCAGAAGCCTATGGAAAATGACCGACCTTGTCCTAATTTGTAAGGTGAAATACTAATGTTTGTAATATTTTTTTATAAAAGTTCATATTGCACATGTGACTGGTGATGAGCTTGATGCCCACTCAAGTTGACTGGCCTTGACCTATTTTACGAGGTCATTCGCTGCTTTTGGTGATGTATATTGAAGAATTATAGCCAGGCTTCCCACAATAATTTCATGAATGCTTCTGGTGATGATCCACAATTAAAAAGATGGCAGACCTTGGCCCATTTTTTTAAGGCCAGATTCCACTTTAAATTTTCACGTTGAACATTGTTAAATAAGTACTAGTATTTTTGTCGTTTTGTGGAAAAGGGGGCGGGGATATGTGAGCGGGCGCTTGTTCATGTAAGTTAGGGTTCCAAGCCATTGTTTCTACCATCATGTTTCTTTTCACCTGATTTTTAAGGTATTCCTTTTCCAAAACCGCGGTATTCCTGAAGTCGGAACTTTCGCTGGTGATAGTGGGATACATAAGAGTTAATGAATTTATCCTGGTCTAGATAATAGTTCAAAAGAACCGCGCAGCATATTTACCTATTTTTTTCGAATATAACGTTATGGTCACAAACAACCAAAACAGCCTTACTTGAAAACAGCTGCGCAATATTCCCTAATATTCGCCGCCACAATGACCCACCACGCCAGGCACTTTTCCGCTCAAACGTATAAAAATTCAGAATATATTTGCCACCATTTCTTCCAGCTACGGTCATTCCGCCCAACACAGTCACAGCGAATATTGGAGATGGGCAATCAAACTGGCTTTTCTGGTTGTTTTGTGTTGAATATTATGCAAATTTATCACAACCATTTCTCGCCCCGTCAGGTATAATGACCACAACTTTTTCTCGCCCCGTCAGGTATAATGACCAATCAAATCTCACTGGAAGTCAAGGTCCAAAAATACCAATCATCTGCATGAAGATGTTCGAGCTTGCGAATGCTCTACTGTTTAGTTGGACCATATCCTCTACAGGCCGGGGTCTTTGATAGACCGTTCCTGTCACAATTTGTTGCATTGGACAAATATCAATGTAGTGAATTATAGTTTCAATACATTGAAAATCAAGCAACCCGAACTGTATTTCATTGAAAATGTAATATCAATACATTTAAACTCAGCTTCAATGTATTGATGCCTCCATTTGCAATGTACTGAAATTCGACGAATGGAACGAGGTCTCTCTTTTACTTGGTGGCCTGCCATTCTGCTTTCCGTCAGCGTGACACATTGGGCTGTCCCTTCCTGATCGGGCAGCCCGATTCACAAAGGTTTGATAGGGCTAGTAGCGCAAACATCACCACCGTAAAGCCAGAAGTTCATCAAACATCGAGTGGCGGAAGGAGAGCGGATTAATGTAAATATCAGTATAGATCTCCTTCATGGTCTGGTTCAAATATTGAATCTCCACTGCACTTGGATGATAAGATTTAATTTTTTATTGAACCTACTACAGGTAAAAATCACTCAAAATATGTCACGCTGTTGTACCTTGTAACAAAATATATTTCTCCCTTACTAATATCCCGCTTGATTTATAGCATCTTCACAAGTCCAGGTAATCCCTAAATCCTCGTAGATTTGTGGCCATCGGAGATCTCTCAAAACGTGACGATCATGCCCGACTTGCCTGAATAAAGTCCCACCTAAAACTAGATCAACTAATATTGACGAAGGAAAGAGGGGGGTCTACTTCTTGAACTACAGATGATCCCGATGATATGGGTGATGATATGTCCATTAATTTAGGATACATGCCAACTGGGCATTCACACTAGTGTTTTGATATGATGTTCCCTTCCAAACGGCTCTAAATGAACATAATAATGAACTCGATGAAATGTTTGTTGTTGATAAGGTCTGATAATACAATACAGCTTGATCCTGGATACCACTACTTCATTTCCTCGCAAACGCGGTAATAATGCCAACAGTTTAAATTGGCAGTCTTAGAAGTCTCAAGTGCATAATTCGATATCAGTTCCATGCATATTCGAAGATCACAATGCATGTGAACGCCACATAATATTAACAATATACCCCGAATAATTGGAGATGGTAGACATTACCCGTCCCACACATTTTTGATCGGCTTCAGGCATCCCACCCTTGCTCTCTCCAACAGACATCCTCTAAAGTGTCACCCGCATGTGATCGCAGAGCAGCATCTCCGTAACATCGTGCATTGTCACCCCCGAACGCAGGCATGCATCACTGGTGTCTGTTGCAGGCTAGCATCCTTGAACGGCTCGTTCAATATATAGGTATATTAACGACATCTCATAGAATGTTATTCTACAAATAAACCAACTTGCTTCCTAATATAATCTTTGTGGCCAGTGGACAACCTAGGTAACACAGGGTGGTAGTCGATCTGCGATTTTCTGAACTCACAGTTGGTCTGTTGTAGACACGTCGTGCTCATGTGGTAGAACACGTTTTGTTTTCTTCCCATTCGAACAAGTCCATCCTTGTCTACCCACTTAGGATTTTCTTTTCTTGTTACGATCACGTCGTGAGGGGCCGGTGCTTTCACAATTTTTCTCTTGCAACCGTAGCACTTTTCTACCTTTGGATGTTGAGCCAACAATCTTAGCTTATAGGTTTTGTTATCGTCCTCTGGAATGGTTAATGACGTAACCTCGTTCCGTTCGATCACCATTCTAATACTGCTTTCTTTCTTTGGTATGGATGACGTCTTGTCTTGCAGTGTGTGCACCACAGTCGCTTTGGCTTCCTTACTCTCCTGTGGCCTCAGTCGATGTCTGATTACACCCGACTTCTTCCCAGCACCCGCTGGAATATTGTGCATTGCGACGACTGTCAAATTGGTGTCTGGTCGAACTTTGCGTTTAGAGGTTGCATAGAGGTCAACAGTCTTGTCCAGGTCGCCATTGAGATACGAGCATACGAGGACATGAGAACACAGCTTCATCTGTTTGAATGCTACGCAACCGTTGATGGTGTCACCTTTATCGCAGACATATTTCCCCATTTGAAGTTGCTGGACGAAATGAGGACGAGAAGACGACTTACTGGCCACGAAGAAATCTGTGTCAGTGAATGCTGGTCTGACTCGTCCACCATCAAGAATCTCGTGACATTTCAACTGAAGATTCCTTTGGTGGAATTGACTTAGCCCATCGATGATCAATTCGGGAAAGGTCTTAGCAGTTTGTTCACTTTTGCTGAGCTCTGGAGGATTCTGTTGTAACTGGTTTGGAGTATCTGTCATTTCTACATCCACAGTGGGTGTGAACCTTGCCGTATAATACTGTTTTTCATGCTTCTTCTTCGCTTCTACTGCTAGCTCGAAATATTTTTCTCCAAGGTGGAAATCTGCAAATGCTTCAGTCAGCATAAAATCACCTTCCCCACAAAAGGCTCTTCTAACTTCTTCTGCCTATTGCTCGTACAACTCTTGAAATTTGCGGAGGAACACGCAAAGATCATGGGCTTTGTGACTTGTCTTGCGTTTGATCATGGCATTGATGCTTTCACTTTGGTTTGTAAAGAAATGTCCCTCTATTCCGTTTGACTGTCTGACCTCTCTCGTCATGGATGTAGACATATATCCTGAGATGTTCCTTTCAAACCAGTTGTAGAACTCCTTGTGCCACCTTTCTCCAAGCTTTTCCAATGCACAATAAAACTGTGGTCCGTCAGCGGCATCTATCAGTCCTTCGCTATATGCCCCACCGATGTGATATCCGAATATATCATTCAGTATATCTTGCTTGGCTTGGTCCTTTATCAGCATCTCGTCAAGCCTGAGACTGATATTCTTTTTGCTGTGGAGCTTATCCCGGAGAACATTCGCGTGGCGAAACACTTGATCAAAACTCGTAGTTAGCGTATCCTCTCCGTCTGTTCCAAAAGCCTTCAGAGTAGACATCTCAGGTTTTATACTCACTAGCGTTGATGCGAAGTAGTGATATGTTCTGAAGTCTTTCCGAAAATGAACAAGGGATGGTCCCATGAAAAGAGGATGCTCTCCACTGCGTCTGTCCAACAAGGATCTGTTCTTGTATGTCGTGGGAGTTAGATAGAAATCTCCGTGGGAGTTAGATAGAAATCTCCAAGCTTGAAGGTGGGATCTATAGTCAGAACAGAATTGAAGGGACGATCAGCACAGCAGAATCGTGCAGCCTCCGACAGCGATGTTCCTATACCAACAACGCATGCCGGCTCTGGCGCTGCCTTCACATCTCAGATGAACTGTTTTCCTGGAACATTGATAGTGGCCTTACACTGATGCATCACTGATGCCAGGATGTCTTTCGATGCCAGTTCTGTAGGCACACCAATCTCTGATGACCTGCTTCGTCGCCTGAAGTTTTCTGCCTGTTTGTAATTCCGAGGAATGCATGCTGAGCGCTGGGCACCGAGGATACTACCTCCTTTACTGTAGGCTTTGTATAGAGTCTCTTTAGGTGGAACGAACGTTGATGACTTTCGGAGTATGTCCCGAACACTTTTTGCAGTTTGTTTGTATGGTTTAATTTGTTTCTTGGCGTTTTTGTGTGCAAGTACTTCAAATAGATTATCATTGTTGTCAAAGATATACTGTACAAGGCAGTATCTGTACATTTCATTGTTGGATTTATCTCTTAATCTATATATCCATCTCTTGAAGTCTGTGCTCGACTGACATAATCCTCTGTATCGTGTGATTTCGTAGTGCTTGATATTTTGGGTAACAGTCATCGCATCTTTCGGGCCGGCATATAGGATGTTCTGTTTTATGGCATCTACAAAAACATGACCTGTGCGCCCACTACCTGATTCGTATGCGCCATTGTCGTCTGAGGTGATATCCCCACTTGAGGGCAACTGTTCCAAGTCAACGACAAAAGCTGCAGTTTTCTGTACTCGGCAAGGAACAGACACACATACTTTGCTCATTGGTGGATTCAATAGGATGACTGCAACTTCGTCGTGGGAATAGGGCGTAGTTCGTTGTGATTCGTATATCGGCATACCTCTGTGCATAAGTACTGCATCGTTATATTCCCCACAAGGATCTCCTCTTGTCTGCTTCCTATCGTCTTCTTTGTGACATTTTTCTAGATTTACCAGTGTTCTGTCCACGTCACAATTGTCAGCAACCACAGAAGTTTTCTTAGTCAACCTATTGATGGACATTGTCCCAGAACCTTGGTCATATTTCGTTTTCCTGAAAAAGTTCCCGGTTTCGTATATTCCTGAACTTATGCGACAGTAGGAAGCGTCGTTTGATACCTCATCTGAATCTTCATCAATTTCGTGTCTTTCACACACAGGGGTATGCAGATCATCAGCAAATTTCTCTAGGGTGTTTTGCAGATCCGGAAGCTTTCCATCTGATTCATGAAGGCTAATGATATTACCTGGAGTTGTATACAGATCCGGGAGTTCATCATCTGATACTTGTACACTGCTGACCTTCTCTGGGGTGCAACTAGATCCAGGCTGATCATCTTCTGAAGTTGAACAAAGGTCAATGATTTTGTTTGATAATCCAACGAGGTGAACAAATTCCGACTGGTCATCATCTGATGATGAAGCAACAACATAAACAACTTTTTCTGGCTTCTCAATGCTGTGGATTTTCTCGATCACAGGTGTTTCGTACACCTTGGCCGATGTTGCATCTGAACCCGATAGCTCGTCATCTGTGGAGGAGACATCCAGTTCTATTTCGCAATCAGCTAATGCTCTCGGGTGTTCTTTTTCGTCATCCGCTGTCACATAGGTTTTCAGATCATCATTCATCAAGGTATTTTCATTTTGTTTCACTGGAGAACTGGCAGGTGTAACACTGGTAGAAATTTGGCCACAGTTCTGACATAAACCGCCTGGTGGTGTACTGAAAAAAAATCACAAGATGGTATTTAACATAGTTAGGAAATGATGATGGCAAATTTGATAAGTTTTAAAAAGCCCAGACTGATAACTCTGGAAATAATCCAGGATCAAGTAGCAAATTAACTTTGTTTCACTTGCGGACTTCACCAAGAGTCAATTGCATAATATTTGTGAATCACACATTTTGTACTTCAAACTACAAAATATAAATGCAGCTGTTCGAAGTATATTCACATTACATACCTAAACAGCATTTTTCTCTAAATTTATAGTACTTTTCTCCTGAAATGGTCTAGCCTGTAGGGGTTTATTACTTTTCCCATTCAAGGGGATGTTTTTTTCTCTTAAATTGATCAGTGTCAAAACAATATTTCCTAATACAGCCCCCACATCTGACCGTCGCCAGCCGGTGAGGCTATTTTCGCAATACAGGTGCGATGGTGTTGGCAATTTGGGTTTCTTTAGCATGTCTCGTGAGGTTATGGGCAATATTAATGGATATTCATTCATGGGAAATAACAGTCGTCATTTTAATCATTCGGTTACGTAGCAGAAGACATTGTACTTAAAGATATCATTCGAAAACAGAGAGCGATGCTGTTTTCGAGCGAAGTTTCATTTTAAAGTTGTTCGTATCATTAATAACCGACACTAATCGGTACATATTATCATGCGTAATTATTCCTTATTAAATACTCTTTGTATGTCACCCAAACTTGCATCTATCCAGGCTACAGTGAACAGCATCAAGAAAAGTGCGTAGCATGCTCGCGCTGTTCACCCTAGCCTGGATAGACGCACACGGTGTGACTTTTTAATTAATATCAATGCTTAAGCCAATTACAGGGTAAATCCATCGAAGTTTGGGTGATATACAAAGAGCATTGAATAGGGAATAATTACACATGATAATTTGTATCGATAAGTGTAAGTAATTAGCGATAAGAACAGTTTGAAAACGAAATTTTGCTAGAAAACAGCATCACTCTGCGTGTTCGTACGGTATATTTAAGTGCAAGGCGTTCTGATATGTACCGAACGATTGAAATGATGACTGCTATTTCCCATGAATGAATATCCATTAATATTGCCCATAACCTCAGAAGAATTGTGAAAGAAATCCACATTTCTAACACCATCTCACCTGTGTTGAGAAAATAGCCTCACCGGCTGACCACCGCTTCACCGACTGGCGACGGTCGGATGTAGAGGGTGGATCCCGAAACTACGTTTTACTTGTGAGTTAGTTTGGCGAGCACTATGCATGCCCTGCATGTTTCAATTGATCAATTAACTTTCTTCAAAACTTGTACACGTCCGCCCAAAAGGCGGATGTGTTTTGTGTTGGTGACTTCTGTTGTCCGTCTGTGCATTCATGTCCAGTCTATATCTCTGACATTTATCTATGGTTGCAGTTATTTGTGAGTGGATTCACTTGGTGGATATGATCTGCATTTTTGTTCAACTTTAGCTCAGTTTGAGGTTTCTGTTCTGTAGCACTAAGCAACTAGTAATGCCACACTTGTCGTAATTGAGGCAGAGGTCGCCAGCTAATATAACAATTGCATTTTGGAAAGAGCTCTGTCGCGCTAAAGAAGTGGTACCGAGTATGTTGATGCTTATTGTTACACATGGGAACCAGCAATTATCTGATGTAAAACATGTGCGATAAAAGGACACTCATCGTATACCGTTTGTATACATAAGTGATTGTGTTAAAATAATCCACTTATTTCTTTTAGTTTTGTTGAAAGGAAAAACATATAATACGGTATAGGTAGGGTAACAATGGTTTTCATTATTGTTAGGTATGTAGCCAAAAGGCACAAGGTTAGTTAAAAAAATTAACGAAATTTTCATTGTGTTGTCTGTTTGTACACAATGGTAAATTGTGCTCAAGTACAACTATATAATACATGTTTTGTCATGAAAAAAATATATATGAAGAGTCGTATACATGTACATGTATAAATACGTATGAAATTATGTTTCCCACAGTTGCAGTGATAAAGAATGGACACCATTATGATATTTAGTTAGGAAATTGGAAAAGGTTGAAAAAAACCCCACAATTTTGTCCTAATCCGAGAAAAAGTTATGCTCCTTGGTCTGATAAAAGTGCCCAATGGTATGTGTACTTTTTTGTGCATCTCTGCCACACAATCGCCTGCCCACTTTGTACTATTGACTGAACACAACTCTTTGTGTACAAAAAAGTCCGCTTTGAAATAGCATCAGAACTGTGTTGGAAATAATGCAACTTGTCTTGTTTGTGTACAAATCAGCACGAATTGGTCTTTTGTAATAAATGCCATTTTTTTCGCCTAATAAAACTGAAACAACATTTTCTCTGACTGAACACAGGTAATCTGGGCTTTTCTCTGCAACAGGTAACGAGAGATCCTGAAGGATTTGGGGGCCACCATTGTCCGATAATTGTAGCTAATGACAAGAGGATCTTTTTGTTCATTGTTACTAAGAACAAACGTTTGATTTGTAATTTTGCTTGCAGAATTTCGAATTTGAGCGAAAAAGATTGAAAAAGGGACACTGGAAAACACCAAGATATTATCTTTCTAAGTTTCGAGATTATCAAGATTTCTAGAAACTGTACGTCTTGATGTCGGTTGTTATAGTACAAGTGGAATGAGCAAAGTTAGTCTGAAAGTGAATGTCCAGAGGATCCTTCGTCTTCGTTTTTTTTTTTGCACGTGTCATCATTGGGTACTGGAAGCGAAGACAAATCTCTCTGACACTTTGGCATGAGCTATGAAACATACTTAAGATTTTATGTTTAGGAACGAACGGTAATTCCGTTCTGTTTACTGGGCTAGTTTGAGATATCTCTTTCAAGATACCATGCTCGAAAATAGTAAGATGGTACAAACTTGCTATAGAAAGTGAAGATATGGATATTCTCTATAGTAAATATATAGAATATGCCCCACCGTTTGATCCGCCGACTCTTGTGATGCAACGTCACAACTCGGGAATATCATATTAATTTGAAGCGTAACTTAGATTTTCGAATCGGACCAAAAAAGGTATCTTGCACAACTAGGCCCCATGTGGGGCTGTGTACCAAATTTGAGAAAGATCCATGCAGTACTTCCTGAGAAATCACGATAACAAAGATTCATGGGAAATTCAAGATGGCCACTTGGTGGCCATATTGGACTTTCGAATCGGACCGAAAAGGGCATCTTGCACAACTAGACTCCAAGGGGAACCTGTGTACCAAATTTGAGAAAGATCCATGTAGTACTTCCTGGGAAATCGCGATAACAAAGTTTCATGGGGAAATCCAAGATGGCCGCCTGGTGGTCATATTGAATTTTTGAATCGGACCAGAAAAGATATCTTGCACAAATAGACCATAAGTGGAACCTGTGTACCAAATTTGAGAAAGATCCGCACAGTTTTTCCCGAGAAATCATGACAACAAAGTTTCAAGGGAAATCTAATATGGCTGCCTGGTGGCCATATCGGATTTCCGAATCGGACCAGAAAAGATATCTTACTCAACTAGACCTCAAGGGGAACCGGTGTACCAAATTTGAGAAAGATCCATGCAGTAGTTCCTGAGAAATCACGATAACAAAGTTTCATGGGGAAATCCAATATGGCCGCCTGGTGGTCATATTGGATTTTGGAATCGGACCAGAAAAGGTGTTTTTCTTCCAACCAATCATAACGACATACCAAAAGTATACTGGACTCTCAAAATGCATAAATCACCATACAAAGCTAGATTCATAGCTGGTTCTAGAAGCTGCACCACCAAGCTTCTTTGCACGCTATTAACGAAGGCCCTTCAGGAGGTAAACGCATTTTGGGAAAGGTATTGCGCCACTATTTCTAAAAACTCTGGCGTTGAATGTATGTGAATATTGAAAAACTCAAAATGTTTCACGGAAGAACTTGATGCTAAAGGTTACATACTTTACAGATATGTATCCACATGGATTGTCTCGGCTCTCTATACTGCAATCCCTCATCAGGACCTTATTGACTGTCTAAGTTCATTAATAATATCTGTGTTCAAGAAAACTGATCGTAGATATATTAATGTCGGAAGCCATAAAGCATTCTTTAGCTCTACTACATACAAAAATATCATTCATGGGATGTTTCTTTGTTTATAGAGTTGATTGAATCTCTCATTAAAAATATCTATGTGAAATTTGGCAACACAATATATCAGCAGCATATAGGTATTCCAGTGGGTACTAATTGTGCACCCCTGTTGGCTGACCTGTATCTGGTTTCTTATGAATATGACTATATGCAGGCGCTTTCAAAAACCGATCCATTTAAAGCCCGTTCCTTCTCATTCACTAAACGCTACATAGACGATCTTCTCGCTGTGGATAATCGCTATATAAATGAAGCAGTGAAGGATATATACCCACCTTCCCTGGATTTGAAGGAAACTATAGATAGCCCTACATCATATTTAGATTTATATCTCTACAAAAATGAAGCGGGCATTCTCTCTCGTCGACTTTATGGCAAAAGAGATGATTACAATATCGACATCGTAAACTATCCCTTTCTGGGCAGTAATATTCCAGTCGGACCTGCATATGGCGTATACATATCTCACCTAGTAGCATTTGCTAGATACTGTGTTAAATGTGACGATTTCAATCAGCGTCACAACACATTGTTGCAGAGACTTATAAAACAGGGCTATTCCACCAAGCGGCTCCACCCAAAGTTTCTCAAATTTGGCGATACATATCGCATGCTGATTTCAAAAGACGAACGTAGCGTGCAAGATCTATGGTGTTACGTTTCGTAACTTGTGTTTAATTCCGCTTAACCCGGGGCAAGGGGCCGTATGAATCCATGTACTTCAAGGTGTTCATATGAACAGTCACAATCAAAGCGTGACTGAGATACATCATTCTCTAGATAACGACTTTACAACAATTATGGATTAAGAATACTGATAAGCGGATTTTATATTTTTGGAACATCATGATGTCTTGTCGGCATCATTGAAAACTGTTGTCCGCTTATCTCTTGCAGGAAACTAGCCTATGTTTATGTATACTATGATTGTCTTTCTGAATTTGGTGATAATACTGTTATATGGATATGGAATAGGTCTTTGGATTATGGACGCGGATATTCTTTAATGGACGATGGCTGAATTTTCAATGACGGACTAGACGCTCGTATTTTGTATGTTTCATTGGTCTGGTCATCATCTGTCTTGTGGCGAGGTACCCACATACCAAGTTTGAAAATAATCCGTTCAGTTTTCCACAAGTTAATGTCCGGAAATTAATCTGAATGGACGCACCTTCGGGCATCGGGGGTCAATAACTGTCCCGAAGAGGGCTAAAGACTGAATCTTTGGTATAATACTACATTATGAAACCAGAATTAATGCCTCGTGTTCAATTTCCGATATATTTTTACCCTCAGCCAAATTAGCCTCGGAGGTATTGTTGTCGCCCCATCTGTCGTTGAGACACCATATCTTTTGAACTACTTGACAGTAGGCCGACGAAACTTCTGTCCAATATAGCATGTAATCTGTAGATGTGTCCGGTCATCATGTTTGTTCCTACGAAGTAGGCTACAGATCGCAAATTGTCCGGTAATGAGTGAGTGAGTCAGTCAGTCAGTCCATCCGAGTCCTTTCGTCGGCAAAATAAGGAGAACCATTGACATTAGAACCTTGATTTTTGGCACGAACGTGCATTAGGGCATTGTTACCAACAAGTTCTGAGCTGATCGAATTCTGCTGAAAATTTGATTTATAATTTTTTTTTTTATTATTTATTGATAGCTCAGCGAGTGCACTGTCATGCCCATCGGGAACCCTTGGCTGTATGTTTCACTGTATATATAACACAGTACAAAACGTGATGGGATAATGAAATAGGAAATGCTACTTTTCCATCATTTGTTAGTGCCTTTTTCTACACTGCTATTACCAACTTGCCAGCCTACACACAATTCAGTATATTGTTATCTAGATATATGAAAACTGTGGCCGTTAACGTGTATCCTATTTCACATCCGTGAAACATTTCCTCACAGACAACATCAGGCGTCAAATTCAGGTCAAGTTACAGTTACGCACTGGTGGTGAAATTTACTACATCAACCAATTAAATGACCCAGCAGAAGAAAGATATGGCATCATCCTTCAGATTAGTCTGCGTGAGTAACAACGATCAAAGTTTACTGAGGGTGAAACAAAGCCATGATGGCATGTTTAAAGGGTCTTAATTTATTTTCTTCGGGTAGGATTTAACTAGATAAAGTAAGTAGACGCTATTTATTCGTCTTTGTACCGGTTATGCTCAGGAGAATGGCATGAAATCATTATCTTGTGCAGAGACGATGTTGGTCTTGAGTTGAATTACCGTAAACTACATAAATGCTACATTTCTACTATAGTACTATATATAAAAAATTGTTGTATTGTTGGGAAAATAATGCGATTCAAAAAGTTGTTTTGATCCTGGACAAGGGCACTGAAAACCATTAAAGAGATCGATATATTTTCACACGTAAAGCTTGAAATCTACTGAACTTTTTTATTATTCAATCTGTTTCCTTTAGTTAACAAATTGTGAAATTAAATCGGCGATCGTTATTTATTTTTGGAATGAAGGCGCATTAGGAGATTGTTACCAACAAGTCTTGAGCTGACCTACTTTTGATGAAAATTTCTGGTGATTTTTGATGAAAATCACTGGCGATTCTAACTTGGGCGGTGCCCATCTTAATATAGGCAGGATTCTAACTGGGGGCGGGGATTTCCAAGAGTTCAGTTCGCGTTCCAAGTCCTAATGCCTACTCTACTTCGTAGGTCCTGTGACGTTAGTCACACTGCTCATGTTTGATAATACAGCGCTTGTAAACATCTTTAACAAACTAAGAAATGTAACGTGTAATTAAAATAAAACATTGAGTTGATGGGCTGCGAAATCCGTACGGGAAGCGGCCTTAAACTGCAATCTCAATCAATCAAAAGGTCATCGTCTGTCTGTCCACTGTTCTGTCCATCTGTATCATGGTTTAAGTCCAACCATATCTATTATGGGCCTTCTTACATGTCTTATGGTACGTTTCTAAAATCCGGTGGTGGTAAAATCATTTACATAATAATTTTTCTCTATTCAGAAATGTTTTCCTTCTATTCGACTTCCAAAATATTCAGTAAATATTCCTACGAAGTAGGCTACAGATCGCAAATTGTCCGGTAATGAGTGAGTCAGTCAGTCCATCCGAATCCTTTCGTCGGCAAAATAAGGAGAACCGTTGACATTATAACCTTGATTTTTGGCATGAACGAGCATTAGGGCATTGTTACCAGCTAGTTCTGATCTGAAATAATTCTGATTAAAATTAGATTTATAATTAACACTTCAGTATATTGTTATAGATCATACGGAGAAAAGTCCGATCATTTAAGCGAGGGAAACATGACATCATGGAATTTGGGAACAGCCCTGGCATGCCTGGTGCTCTTTCGCTGTTGAATTCAACCGCAAGATCTGAGGACAGCTTCCTCAATACAGCTGAGCGAACTATTTATAGACGGAGGCTGGTGAAACCCAGTATTAATGCGTTTAACTCCGAGTCTATTCAACTGCTTGATGTACCAGGGCCGGATCACTAAATGACCAGAACATTCACCAATATACTTTCATTTTTTGTGGCACGAACACATCGATGTAAATATATAAATACCCAGAATATAATCTTGCTCAAACTCACAAAAGGCATGTTATGAAGAGAACCTATGGCTGTTATGGAAGTTACATAACAATATGCAATATGTTCGTGCAGGGAAGTGGACAGGGGAGATAACCACATGTAATGAGCTGAGAAATTTAGTCCAAGTTTAAATTACCATTTACTCAATTGGCTTTAAATATGCTGAAGTTCTTATTCTGAAATTCCCATGTCTTGAGAACATCAATAAATGGGATTTTGGTATCCATTCGTAGCAATATTTTATGCACTATAAGTGTCAGCAGTGGACCTTATAGATCCAGGTTTACGGACGACATTCTTTATTTCTAAATGATACATTGAATAAAGCCAATGTTTACTTGCTATATCTTATAACTAAATGTATGAAAGAACTTGTAAGTTTTATTTTGAAGTTACAACTGAAGCAATATTCCATTTTACTGAAAATAAATAAAAGTGCTACCTACCGGCTACATGATAAGCACTGCTTTTCCCGTTTAATACTTGTGAGTAGACACGGTAGTTGAAATTCCACAATTTCGTAACCTTCACTGCTGTAAAAAAAAAAAACTATTCCTAACATCTTGACGAAATGTATATTGATATTCATTGAAAATACATATAATAACATAAACTGAGTCCTACACAAAAGCACAGATTGATTTTACCCCCTCGCAATGCTATTAGTCTATATACGTTTGATGTTTGTATCTTGAAAATTACATATGCAACATTACGTATATCATATACAAGAGGAAATACACAATTAATCACTCTTCCTCGCAGACTGAATTACATATTCCAGAAAAATATAAATACAAAACATATAGTATACACCGGATATATGTTTACCCTTTTATACATGTAGTATGCAGTGGTTATTAATCAGTGAAAATAGTTATAGAATGCGATTATATAATCGCCTTTTTATTTAAGTGACAAAAGCCCACAGTGGACCCTCCATTGGAGACCCATGTCTTCCTCGTGTCTAGATTGGCAAGTTGATGAATTTCATGGGCATAGGCCTATGCAAGCCATCGGAAAGAAATTGTCAAAAAACCGACAAACGCTGGAAGAATTTGGTTAATCAGCTTGTTGGGTAGAAATCCCTCTTAAAGCACGATATACAGTTTTACAAATGTCAACATAAAATGCTCTGTGTGTATTGCAAAATATGGCATAATTCATTTGACCCCAAAAATAGATAACATGAAATGACATGAAACAATTGTTCGTGTGTGTATGTCGTCAAAGAAAATTAGACACTGTTTCAAAGCTTTGAAATAGTTGGAAGTATCTCCAACCAAACGTCAGCTCCACAGCAATGAAGAAGTTGTTATCCATAGAATAGCCTTCTGTTATATTTATAAGTTCTTTGAACATTGAAGGGGGCCAGATATATCAAGGGAAGTTTGAAGTGGAAATGTAGAAATTGTCTTGATAAAATGACGATGAAAGTTATCAAACACGTTGGATATTTGTCGCTAGGGTACGAATGACCAAAAACTTTCATAAAGTTGCCCGCACACGGAAGCTATATGCTTATGCAAATGTACACAAATGAAATTTGGCTAAGCAGATAGCTTCAGTGTGAGCCGAGGTTGAGAAAGGAGTTGCGCAAGCGCATTGCAAAGTCAATCTCTCGTCTGTACTAGGTGAACTGAGTCCCAGTGAATACGTCTTCTGACATGGTTCGGCTTTGTCAGATAATGCATTTCTAGCTCCATGGTCAGATGAGCCATGACCAGGAATGACAAGCTCCATGGTTTTAAAAAGATCGCTAACGGTACTGTTCAACATCTATCATTTGCCCCTGAAGACTTAAAAGGACTCGAATATGAATTTTACAGCTCTCAATGCTGGTATACAGAAATGATAAATAAATCATACAAACCTGGAGTCGGAATCCATCTCTTATGTTTCCTCTTGTTAGCCGTTGTTACACCCTTTATACATCTGCATCATCCCTTGTGTTCAGTTCCAGTGTAATTTCAGAAAATGAAGCCTTTTGATGATTCACGGATATCAAATTACTGCACCTTTCCCTGGATCCAATCACGAATCAGCCTTATCCTGTTTGTAAGCAATTTTATTACATCCATATCTCAAGTCTATTCTGATGAGGCAAATTACATTATTTGAGAAAGATAATTCCTGTCCAGAGTCTACTTCTCAGGGATTCCCCACCTGCACTGTCATATATCTATCACTATTACGCAGCCAAAGTTGTGTTGTGTCTATATTCTGGATTATCACTTCGTTTCATGTGCAGGGATATAGATACCTGGCAGTCTTTGACTTATCTTATGTACATATTCTCACTAGGTCCCCCTCAACCTGTGTAAACATGGTAATCTGTTCAAGGAATATAATCAGTTTATTGTCAATGTGTTTAATTGTCCTCCGCCACGAAGTGGTGGGAGGACTTGGAAATGCTAGCCGTCCGTCCTTCCGTCCGTCCTTCCGTCCGTCCGTCCGTCCCACATCTTGTGAACGCGATATCTTGAGAACAATTCGACCAATCGACTTCAAACTTGAGAAGGTGCTTCACATCAGTTAGACGGCCATTGGTATTGATTTTCACTGAGGTACGTAATCCACGATGGCCGCCATCGACCATATTGGATTCTGTCCGTCCCACATCTTGTGAACGCGATATCTCAAGAACAATTTGACCGATTGACTTCAAACTTGAGAAAGTGCTTCACATCAGTTAGACGGCCATTGGTATTGATTTTCACTGAAGTACGTAATCCAAGATGGCCGCCATCGACCATATTGGATTCTGTTCGTCCCACATCTTGTGAACGCGATATCTCAAGAACATTTCCACCAATCAACTTCAAGCTTGGAAATGTTCTTCACATCAGTCAGACGGCCATTGCTATTGATTTTCACTGAGGTACGTAATCCAAGATGGCTGCCATTGACCATATTGGATTCCATCCGTCCCAGATCTTGTGAACACGATATCTCGAGAACAATTCAACTAATCGACTTCAAACTTGGGAAGGTTCTTCACATCAGTTAGACGGCCATTGATATTTATTTTCACTGAGGTACGTACTCCAAGAGGGCTGCCATTGACCATATTGGATTCTGTCCATCCCACGTCAACTTCACCCTTGCCAGAACTACATGGCGTGTTTGTAATCATCACATCAGCCACAAACGCTAAACTATTATGTAATTTTATTGATGCAGCTCAGTTTCACAGAAAGCGATAATCAACGGTTGCGACCACTGATAGGTGGACGTCCATTGGCTCTGTATAAAACAATACAAATTTTCAAAAGTCGAGAAATAGAAATACGAAGCTGCGCATCTGAAAACCCCTCGGCTCTGTGCCATTCATAATTTAATCAATTTGAACCAAGATGTCAGGAACACCAAGCTGTCAAGTGAAAAATATACAGATTATCAAAAATGTTGCAATTAGAAATGGCCCCTAAAGTTCCCATCCAATCAGAGAAACCAGTATTCATTACATCAGTCTCTTGATGCATCGATGATGTATACCAAATTTTACTTCACGCATTTGAACGGTATCAGAGATAAAGAGCATTAATGATTTCGCATGAAGATGGCCGCCCATATCCTTCCCACCACTCAGAGGGACTGATATGCGGTTATTCATTCATGCAAGTCTATTCATACATCGATGCTGTGTACCAAGTTTCGTATAGAACACTTAAAATTAAATTGTGTCAGAGATATACATCATTAAAGATTTAACATAAATTACTGATGGCCGCCAAATTGTCCAACCAATCGGGTTCCGATTCAATAAGGTTTGACCGAGAGGTAAACATGGAAATTAGATGTTTAATTTTTATTTTGTTTTTGACCTTCGCACAAAGTGAGAGATCAAGAAAAAAAATTCATTTTGACGCGAGGCGCATGAATATGACAATGGCGCATGTGCTGTTTCCCTCAATGAAGGGATCGAATATACAGTGATTTGTTTAGCGATGGTTGTGTTGTCAAAACCAAGTGTGGTATCGTTACTGATATAGTTTGTGAATAATAAATCCTTTGTATAACAATAATAAAATTATTCTCGATTCATTAAATACCATAATGTATTGGCCATCCTGCTACATTAAAAGTTGGCAGTTTCACATGCAGATCTGATTGTACCTCTATGTAAATTGACTGTCAATTGTAAATTTTTGATCTTGTTTTGTGAAAGAAGAGAAAAACATTGGAAACGACTGTCCATTTTCAATTTTGTTTCATCAAATAGAATTTTTTTAAATCGAATAGTTAAGTGTTACACGGACAGTCCAGGGCATACATGTAGTGCGGTTTTCAGGCCTTCAACCGGAAAGACATTACATTCTTTTAAAATCAGGATGGCGCCTCACTGAATAGCAGTCCAGCTACATGGTCGCAGACTCTGAATCATTTCAGTCCCATTTCCCCACGGTTAACCATAGTGATACCTGGCATAAATATGACAACGATATTACCTTCTTCACGTAGTGAGCACTGGTTATCTGACGTTCAAATAGAAGTAGTAGTATGTACGAAATAGTATGAAACTCCTTCAAATCCAAATTCATGTTTCATGCCTAGTCGTTTCAGAAATACCTTTATTTAATCATCATTTATTTCTCCAAAGCTCCCATCAATTCGTACCAACCGTGAGTGGTATATGTTCCTCTGCATAATTTTATGTACACGCTATTAAAATGAAACTAGGTGTACCGTACTCAACATTATAAACATTGGAATAAGGGAAAACCCTATACAAAGTGTTGTATTTGTAACAATTTTAGAAAGTGTTGGGTGAAATGTATTATATCCAATATTATATGGCTGTGTCAGGAGCAATATTATGTTTGGAATTAACACCTATACATACAGTGTTGTATTGCTCCTGATACAGCACTATAATGCATATAACACTATCTTTCAACACTTTCCACGAGAATTATGATTAATAACCTTTGATACCCTGTTTTCCCTCATCCATCGTTTATAATTTTAAGTAAAACACTTTCATTTTAAGAGTGTAACATAAAATATCAATATACCTCAGCTAGAGCCGCCCTGCAAATATCTTTCCATAGCCTGCCGAACCACATCCCCGTAAAGGAAGACTGCGTAATTTGTTCAATGGTTTGCCTACAGGTGCCATTTTGTTTCTAATTATATATTTAATTTGCTTAGGTTCATTATTGTTCGAATGTATCAGTAGAAATAGTCTGAATTTTACTGCTCAAGCATTGCCTTGAGATATTATGATTTCCAATGGTGTTTGATCAAGATGATCATCATGATTATAGTGTTTAATACAAACGTTATCTCTCCTTCCTGTTTATTCTGTTTTCCAAGTTCCCCAAGATAATCTACTCCATACAAATCTGGATATATCAGTTTGTGGAGCGAAATTGCATAAATACTGCCTCACCCTCCTGTGGTAGCTTCAAAGCTGCACATGAGATATCAAGTTTATGTCAAGTTGCCCCAGCACCTTGATAAACAGAAAGGTCAACATAACTCTATAGCTATATCAGCACCATCATCCACTGCTGGGACTGTGTCATAAATTACAGGAAAACTATTCTTCAAAGGCCCAGCGACCAAGCTCCTGGCTCTTAAGCTCCACAGCTCCAATCTTGCTGTGTATTAATTGTTTTCTTCACTTATGACTGCGTATCACGTTGGGCACACCGGTTCTCGTCAGATTACCGAAGTTAAGCAACGTTGAGCTCGGTCAATACTTGGATGGGTGACCGGGTGCTGTACTGGCTGGACTGATCAGTGTCCAGGATAATAGGGACTGTAAGCACTCTCATGTTCTGGCACAAATAAGCACGTGATATGACTAAAACATTGTTGAAAACAAAGTGGGATCAGCGTCCAGGATAATGGGGACTGTAAACACCTTCATGTTCTGACACAAATAGGCACGTGATATGACTGAAACATTGTTGAAAACGACGTTAAATCCTATTCACTCACTCACTCACCCACCCACCCAGTTGTGGTCAAGAGGTCATGAAACTCTCCAGAATAGCTATGGGCCACAGGAACTGAGCCCCTCCTCTCTTTAAATAAAAAAGCCAATCTAATAGATTTTTTGGGATCAGGGGGGTTACATGCAGCTATGGAATCCGGGGAGTAGAGGAGGTACATTACCATGCGCTTATCGTGCAATGATAGGATGATTTACTGAATAAAGAAAACATTTTGAGTTATGTAAGCATGTCGTGGACGGTTGGACTGGGGATATTCAGTGACTTCATGTATGTTCAATCATATGACATTAAGCCCGGGACAAATGCCCATATTTAGTCTGATAGATGAAATATTCATGAAAGATTGTTTGAACCTTCAGCTTTATTTGTATTCAACACCAAGAACGCACAAGACTATAAGAGATAACAAATACTCGCAATGGTCTTCTGTAATTTGATCACATTTATCGAAGAAAATTCAGTCCAGTGCATTCGGCCTTAGAGTGTTAAACAAATCAGTCATAACCTATACTAAATCCTATAATAATTCAGTCATAGTGCCAGTGAAACTTTAATCACCGCCCAATCTTGTTGACAACATTTAATTCGAATAAATTTATTATCTTCCAAAACCATTATATTTCGTTTCATTTCAAAGATGTCGCAAGTCTCTGATTCATATTATCATTCGTTGGCATTGTTTTGACTTTCTCTATGAGGAGTGGTCTTTCTTACTTTTCGGCGAGATTCGGTAGTTGAAGTCATTAAACGTGTTCGGCCTGCTTACCAAATGTCTACCGCCAAACAGGCGGAAGCACAAACTTATCAAAGTAAATTTCCCTGACTCTAAAGGCGGCTGCCAAGATTTCCGCCCAATCAAAGAAATCAGATCTGTCATTCATCGTAAGTCTCTTGATGCATCCATGATGTATACCAAATTTTACATCGAGATCAGAGTATCAATGATAGAGATCATTCATGATTTCGCACAAATTGGAGATGGCCGCCCATCCTTCCAGCCACTCAGAGGAGCTGATGTGGTTAATCACTGAGAGTCTCTTGATACATCGATGCTATATACCAAGTTTCGTATAGAACACTGAAATGGTATCAGAGATATACATCATTAAAGATTTTGCATAAATTAAAGATGGCCACCAAGGTTTCCGCCCAATCACAGAAACCAGAACTGTCATTTATCGTAAGTCTCTTGATGCATCGATGATGTACATGTATACCACATTTTACATCGAGCACTTGAACGTCATCACAGATCTATCATTGATGATTTTGCATAAATTAAAGCTGGCCGTCCATCCTTCCCACCACTCAGAGGAACTTATGTGGTTATTCATTGCGACTCTCTTGATACATCGACGCTGTATACCAGGTTTCATATAGAACACTTCAATGGTATTAGAGATATATCATTTGAGATTTTGCATAAATTAAAGATTGCCACCAAGCTTTCCACCGAATCAGGAAAACTGATTTGGTCATTCCATCAAAGTTTCTTGATGCATTGATAATCTATACCAAGTTTCACATTAAACAGCGAAAAGGTACCCGAGATACACAAGATTAACGGTTTCGCATAAATTAAGGTTTCCAATTAATCTGGTCCAGATTCATTCGGGTTCTGGGTCATGAGCATATGGATGTGCACTGGTGTACCTAGGTTAAATGATATGATATCTTGGTAATGAGAAAGCTATGATGGTCTCGCATAGATTAAAGATAACCGCCAAAGTTTCCAACCAATAGGGTTCTGGTTCACGAGCATATATGGGTGTTTGGCTGCAAGTTTGGTGTGCCTAGGGTAAGCCATTCTAAAGATATCTGGGTAACGAGAAAGGTGTGATGGACGGACGGACGGACGGACGGTCGGACATATATGACGACAACACTATCCTTCGGCTAAATTTTGACCGAGGGGTTCGGGTTCTGGGTCATGAGCATATGGATGTGCACTGGTGTACCTAGGTTAAATGATATATCTTGGTAATGAGAAAGCTATGATGGTCTCGCATAGATTAAAGATAACCGCCAAAGTTTCCAACCAATAGGGTTCTGGTTCACGAGCATATATGGGTGTTTGGCTGCAAGTTTGGTGTGCCTAGGGTAAGCCATTCTAAAGATATCTGGGTAACGAGAAAGGTGTGATGGACGGACGGACGGACGGACGGACATATATGACGACAACACTATCCTTCGGCTAAATTTTGACCGAGGGGTAAAAAATCGAAACAATGCTGACGATTATATGAATTACATAACTGAGAAATCTTTGAAATGAAACTAATTGCCGTCCATTCATACATACCTCTAATTTTGGCTGCTGATGTGTAAGTGAACCACGGTAATTCGATTTATATGGGATATCTGGTGATCAAGAGGGTCAATGCAACAGTCGGAATCATCAGGGGAACAAGATGGATATATGATGAATACAAGAAATCTAATGACCGGTCGCATTTGTCATGTTTGTAAAAGAAAGATTAGTCGCGTATCATCGGCAATATCGAATAGTCCCAGTCCAATCATACAACGATATTACATTTGCTAGTACACACATAGCCCAAATAGTTCTGTTTGAACAGAATATTTAGCAAATCATCCAATTATTTCTGCATAAAGGCATGGTAATGTACCCCCTTTACTTCTCACTTAATTTCCCTGCTCCCACAGCTATCCTGACGCGTATTCATGGTCTTCCGAACTTCCAAAAATCTGATAAGATGGGCATTTGAATTTGAAAGAGAAGGTTGGTCACTTTCTGTGACCTCATAGCTATCTCAGCGAAGTTTCACGACAAAATAAACTGATCGATTGTAAAATTATAAGATGGATGTGTGTAATCTAAGTTCCTCTACAGAGGATGGACAGGACATTCTTCCATTTAAAGTTATTTTCCATGGCCGATCTGTGCTATCCTGAAGGATGTTTTCAGAAACTTCTAATCCCCCCAAAAATTGGTTCCATAGGTGTAGATGCGGTTTATTTAATCTGTAATCTATAATTAGTGATTTCCACAACAATTCAAAACATGTGTTGAAGAGGCTAGACAGTAATAAGTAACATTATAATAAGGGCTGATTGACAATGGCATATGTTTTATGCCTCTTAAACAACCAGATGTGTATCATATCTGGGAACTTTGGGTCTGGGAGCTTTTGAACTGTAGCTTTTGAACTTTGAAGGCGAAGCTTGGGGGAACTGGAGCTTGGGGGAACTGGAGCTTGGAACTACGGAGCTGGAATTTGAAACTTGGGAACTTGGAACTAGGGAACTTAGGAAACTTGAAACTTGAACTAGGGTGTCCCCATTTTTCAACATTAATAGTTTCATTTTTCTGATTGGCTGTTTACCCGCATTTAAAGTGCTAAGCTAATTCAAATAACAGTAGAAAATATCAATTAACATTGTAATTTTGCAGTTAAATTATATTAGAATTAGCAAGTGAAGGCAAACATGTGTTAAAAGTATGGCTATGGGAAATTATATCACATTTCTATAGGATTGTTATTACTGACCTAGAGCTCTGGTGAAGATAAAATGAACACTAAAATAGATAAGTGACTGTGTACGTTGGACTGTAACGGTTAACTGTTATCTAAATCCCGGATGTAACCGAATCGATTCAGCAGGCCACTTGCCTGGGTCACTGGGCACGTGGCACACAGCTGACCACGGTAGGCCTACTCTGTCCGCCAGGCCTATTGTTCCTGGCGCGAGTTCTTTGTTCACCTCTTGTTGTTCTTTGAATAGTTTGACGCGGATGGTTGGTCTCATTCAACAAAAAAAAAGTTTGAAAATTTAGAGGAGCGGGGTATATGAAAAAAATAATAAACGTTCGTACGGTATTCGTATATTGAGAGATAGAATCCATGCGCCCCGATAGACATGTTTTATAAGCTAGCACACATGTACCCACGACATGCCGGCCACAAAACTCTCGGAATTGTATTTGTAAATTAACCCGAATTACTGATCAACTGACGACACCATAGTCATTATTTAGGATGTTTGTAACTTCCGAAATTGATATACGTACCTGTTTCATGTAGTCTTGCTCCTGGATTAATCTGAAAACTCGGGAAGTGTCCAACGCTCGTTGACTGATCAAAAATTAGACTTCAAGATGGCGGGGAGATGTCACATGACAAATTCGTTGGCGCGAAAACAAAAATGCCCGGATTTGATCCCCGAGGATGAAAGGGTTCTACCTAGAACCCTCAAAACTCGCAAAGAACCCTTTAGCGCAAAAGGGTTCTACCTAGAACCATCAGTGTTCGTGAAGAACCCTTGAAGAACCCTTTTTTCTTAGCGTGTATAAACCAGAAGGAAACAGAATGGACATTAGTTTTCATACGTATGGGAATATTGAATAGTGTTTAGTGTCAACAATGTTTCTACTTCATCCCACAATGTGATCACTGTTGCAAAACTCGAGACGAATCCAGCTCTCCAGCCCTGATTTGGTGTACGGACATTTCCCCCAGTGGACATTTCCCCCAGCGGACTCGTTTGATAAAACCCATATAAAACTCGCTAAAGCTCGTTTCATATGGGTTTTATCAAACTCGTGTGATAAAAATCAGATAAATGACCACTCGTAGTGATAATCTATATATACATATACACAGTATCAATATTATGCAATCGTATAGCACATTTTAAAACAATATAAATGATGTATGCATGAAAAAAGCATAACATTAACTGTTCGTAGGTCGATGTCATGAAGCCATTTGATGAGAATAAAATTGAACTAAAGTGAAAACTGAGGTAAAAAATAGAACAAAATGATATTGTTTAAAAATACATTTTTATTCTGTGATATGTTTTCTTAAAATGTTAAAACGAATATTATATGTTATGACTATGTGATCCATATTATTGTTTTAAAATGTGCTATATAATATATAACGTGCTTTCTCGTAAAACTTATTGTAAAATATGTGCTATATTGTTTTAAAATGTGTTATAAGACTGTATGATGCTGCTATATACTGTGTATATGTATAATATCTTATCACTATTTGACTCATTTATCGTAAAACATATGTAGAAATCCTTATATCCTTTTTATAGAAAATAATTTTTTCCAAATTATTTGAAAACTATGTTCAAAATAACTTAAAAATATATGGTGGGGGAAATGCCCACTGGGGGAAATGTCCATGGGGGAAATGTCCGCTGGGGGAAATGCCCTGGATTCCCTGATTCCCTGATCCGTATTCCATACCCCAAAATGGAATGAAATTTCAGCCGCCCCAAAACAGAAATAGTTACTCGCGAGTAGCATGTCAGAAAAAACAACAAAGAAAATATCATTCAGCAATTCCATATTTGTAGGCCTAAGTAATACAGTACCCATGTTCAGAAATGTTTCCAGTGTGCCGGATTAGATCTGGGATACAATATGGGATAATACTTTATCATAGATTAGACAATGTCGTGCCAACGGATCAATATGGCAAGTTGAGTAAATTATCTTGAACGTTTAAGTGTGAATCAGTGATATAAATGAATCAAACCTTGAGCACATTATTGTTTTATGAACAATTTTTACTCTGTGGTAACGGGGTGCACATCAGGGATTCAGATGTACCAATCATGCATCTGTTTGAAATCATTATTAGGTTTGAGTTAACCTGAGGAGCAGTCTGTTTTATGTGTTTCTGTATATGGTTATTGTTTTGTTCATACATGTTCCTGAGTTTGGCTTTCAACGAATATAAGAGAATAAAACTTGATGTATGTTGATTTTTGATGAATGTTTTCATTTCAGTACCGGTATCATGTACATGCCAGTCTGACAGTCTCCTGGAGCACGTAATGGGATGTAGACTGTTTTGACACACTTCCAAGTTTGAGACATGTACAGATCTGTTTCACTTGTGACATGTCTCAAAAGTTGGGACAAAGTCATGTTTGGGCTTAGACGTTTCATTTTGAAACATGTAGTCGGCTCTAACATGTTTCAGCTTGAGACATATACACACAACACGTTTCAACATGCAGAACATCACATGTTTCAAACGAACACGTGCTTATTGAAGACATGTCTCATATTAAGACATCATTAACTCATATGAAAAAGACACGTGTTGCAATTTGATACATGAAGCCGTTTTAATATGAAACATATACTTACTCACTTGTCCCAAAAGTTGGGACAAAATGTTTCATTTTGAGACGTTAAACATGTCTCCAATTATTACAGTGTACCTTCCTAATGTATTAGTTAGTGCTCACGCACAGTTGTTTCGATCATACCCCGTTCTCAAGTCGTCCACTGCACCTTTTTCCTGAGACAGCCGCGCCATTTTCAACAACTCCGGGGACGTGGTTTGACCTCATGACCGTAGCGCCAATTTGGCACGTGATCGTCGATTTCGCTTTCAACACAAATTGATTGGCTACCACTTTACGCAGCCACCATTGGCGAATATTCTAGGTCAAACCACGCCGCCGGAGCTGTTGAAAATGGCGGGGCTTTCTCAGAAAAGAAGGTGCATTGGACGACTGTGAAAAGATCGACAAAAGCTCGAGTTGAGAACGGGATATGATCGGAACAATTGTTCGTGAGCACTAACTAATATATTAGGAAGGCTTGTGTGAATTTTTGATGGAAAATTGCTTTATTAGTGGTTATCCGGCCGTTTTGCTGGAATCTTGTTTCATTCCTTCTATCTTTCTCTTACTACCATAGGCCTGCAGCTTTGTCACATCTTTCCTATGGTTAAAAGTCTCTGATCGTAGTTTGCCAACGTCCTTCGGCCAAAATAGGCTACCGTTATAGTACAGGTTAATGTGTTCTTTCCACATTAATCCTTGGGCTATGCCGTCTTGCCCCGGTGTCGGAGACAGGTATACAGCACGTAGATCACCGCGTGAGCTTTAGTTTGTTCTCATGATCTCTCGCCTATATTTTACACATTGAGCAGGTATTTTCATCTATTGATAACTGGTTTAAATATGATAATGTTGATCAAATATTCCTACTATTCATGCTATTTCAACAAAGGACAGATAAGCTTATATTTATGATATTTTTGGCAACTTTAGGGCAAAAATACAGCAGTTATCACCGATTAATATTATATTCTGGGTTAGACATAGCGAAGCTCCGGATTACGATTGACGGAGCTCATGCAGCCAGCCAGGCGTCGGTGCGGTGTCGGCTGCCATCGAGACGGCACGGTCGAGAGATTAACTAGAACTAGAGCGCAAATTGCCCATTGTGAATGACAACTTTGGCAGTGAATCCCGATAGACATTTGACATCAAAATCTGAGAATGAATCTGAAATGAATTCTTCGACAGTGCGGGTCGACTCCTAAATGAGTAACGTAGCACCCATTCTGGCAATTTGTTTCCAAATCAGGAAACCTATTTCCTGAACATGAAAACTTAGTTTTGATTCATAAATTGCAAAAAACACTAACAGTATACTCAGCTGTGATCTAAATAGCCAAGTTTAGTGCTATTACATGATAGATAATAAAAAATGTTCTTTGTGATTATAATTGGGCAAATAGTACAAGAATAAAATTTTGATCCAAATTTTCTCGGTTCCTGCACTGCTCTGCACAATGACCATCCACACAAAGATACCTTACTACGTACGACCTTGTTATGGCACGATAAGTGTCTTGCTCGTTAGCCTTCGTTAGTCAGAGATATTTCAGTCTAAATACGATGGTTTCCTAAAATGGAAACCATGGTTCGCCCAGATGCAAATGTTTCCTGAATTGGAAACTTTCAAAAGGTTTCCTTAATCAGTAGCATTGGTTATGTTTCCAAAACAGGAAACATTTGTTATGTTTCCAAAACTGGAAACATTTGTAATATTTACTAAACAGGAAGCATACATGTACACAGTAGAAACATTTCTCAAACTGGTACCATTATTACAAACATATTTTCTGAAAAAAATAATATTCAGGAAAAACTCTAGATGTTTCCTATAATCTGAATACATAAGCATCTGTTTACATTTGCAACTTTTCACAAACCATTACAAATACGTTTTCTGAAACATAATATTAAGGAAAATCAGTTTTGCTGTTATCTAGAAAACTAAACATTTGTTTCACATACAATGCACATTTATATTGCCCGCAAGGTTTCCCAAAATGGAAACCTTGGATTGCCCTAATGTGAATATTTCCTGAATTTGAGACATTCAGAAAGCTTTCGAAATCAGGAAAATAATTCTGCATTCCTGGATTGCTCTGCTCAATGAGCATCTGCACAAAGATAGCTTACTACAATCTTGTTATGGCATGATTTTAGTAGCCTTCCAAAGTCTGAGATACATGTAGTCAAAGATACATGTACATGTATTCCAGTCTTAATTTGATGGAAACAGGAAACCTTGGTTCATCGAAATGCCAATGCTTCCTGAATTGGAGACATTCATAAAGTTCCATGAATCAGATGAAGGGAACATTAATTTTCTCAAACTGGAACAATTACCAACATTATAGAAATACACAAGTTCTGAGCTACACTCCACATAAACATATTTAATGCATGAGATTTTAACTTTCATGATGGAGCCTTTATCAAGTGATCTGTTGAATTTCATCAAAATTGCTAGTAAATATACAGATTGTCCAAATATTTATCCATTTCCCATGGATGACCGAATGCTATATAGAGATATTCACAATATTGATAATAAATTACCACGGAGACTATAGGTGTCATGAAGAATGGCGACGTATTAAACATT